>JAOPTO010002281.1:82798-257896 GCA_033822845.1 Tetrapedia diversipes
GCGAACAAAAGTTTAAGACGACAGGGCAATGTAGAACATAATTTTATGGTTCGCAAATATTGTTTATTTATTCATTTTTATTGTCATTATGCTAGAACACTATTTATTGAGTAGCACAGAATACAAATTTTATTTACAGTATTATTTCTTGTTAATCAATTAATTTATAGTAGCGAACAAAAGTTTAAGACGACAGGGCAATGTAGAACATAATTTTATGGTTCGCAAATATTGTTTATTTATTCATTTTTATTGTCATTATGGTAGAACATTATTTATTGATTAGCATACAATACAAATTTTATTTATACTGTTATGGATATTAATTAATTTATTTATTTTCTGTTGACCCTCCGATCTTAAACTTTTGTCCACTACTGTATATTTACTTCTTAGCGTACAGTAGAAGACAAAAGTTTAAGACGAGAGGACAATGTAGAACATAATTTTATGGTTCGCAAATATTGTTTATCTATTAATTTTTATTGTTATCATGGTAGAACACTATTTATTGATTAGCATAGAATACAAATTTTATTTATACTATTATTTCTTATTAATTATTTAACTTATTTTCCTTAACCTTTTGGTCTTAAATTTTTGTCCACTACTGTACGTGTGCTAACCACAACTATACTGTCCCTTAAAGATCTTAAGGGGGTATTCTATGGGAAACTATCGAAAAATTTGATTTCTTTTCCTTACAATTCTCTGAAAAAATATCTTAAGGGGGTATTCTACTGTAAATTGCAGAAAAATTAGATTTTATTTCTTATTTCTCTCTTAAAGATCTTAAGGGGGTATTCCATTGCAAACTGTCGAAAAATTTGACTTTTCTTTCTTATAACTCTCTTAAACATTTTAAGGCGGTATTCTATGGCTAACTATCGAAAAATTTGATTTCTTTTCCTTACAATTCTCTTAAAAAATATCTTAGGGGGGTATTCTACTGTAAATTGCAGAAAAATTGGATTTCTTTTTCTTGTCATCCTCTTAAAGATCTTAAGGGGATATTCTACTGCAAACTGTCGAAAAATTAGATCTCTTGTTTCTTATAGTTCTTTTAAAGATCTTAAAACTGTATTTTACTGTAAATTGTTGAAAAATTTAATTTTTTCTTTCTTATCACTCTCTTAAAGATCTTAAGGCGGTATTCTATGGCAAACTATCGAAAAATTTGATTTCTTTTCCTTACAATTCTCTTAAAAAATATCTTAAGGGGGTATTCTACTGGAAATTATCGAAAAATTGGATTTCTTTTTCTTACAATTCCTCTGAAAAAATATCTTAAGGGGGTATTCTACTGTAAATTGCAGAAAAATTAGATTTTATTTCTTATTTCTCTCTTAAAGATCTTAAGGGGGTATTCCATTGCAAACTGTCGAAAAATTTGACTTTTCTTTCTTATAACTCTCTTAAACATTTTAAGGCGGTATTCTATGGCTAACTATCGAAAAATTTGATTTCTTTTCCTTACAATTCTCTTAAAAAATATCTTAGGGGGGTATTCTACTGTAAATTGCAGAAAAATTGGATTTCTTTTTCTTGTCATCCTCTTAAAGATCTTAAGGGGATATTCTACTGCAAACTGTCGAAAAATTAGATCTCTTGTTTCTTATAGTTCTTTTAAAGATCTTAAAACTGTATTTTACTGTAAATTGTTGAAAAATTTAATTTTTTCTTTCTTATCACTCTCTTAAAGATCTTAAGGCGGTATTCTATGGCAAACTATCGAAAAATTTGATTTCTTTTCCTTACAATTCTCTTAAAAAATATCTTAAGGGGGTATTCTACTGTAAATTGCAGAAAAATTGGATTTCTTTTCCTTGTCATCCTCTTAAAGAATATCGTAAGAACTGTAAAAAAAAAAAATGGGTGTGAGAAAACATTCGTCTGAACTTCTAGAATCAACGAAGTTACAAATGTTCGAAGAACGTAAGTGTGGTTACGATGATCGAAGTGATACAGAAAAATCTTTAAGCGAGCACAAAAATTAGAAATAAGCGTGACGCGTACAATCGGGGAGACGTTATAGACTACAAATTTGCTGGGCAAATTTATGAAACCGCCAACGATTTGTTCGTCCATTGTCTGTCTGTTCACACCACTTATGTCGTTAGAGTACGCGGGAGAGGACACGGAAGCACGTGCGCGTTATGGTAATTCGATGATGCAAGATTCTTAAAAATTACCAGCACGCAGATCAGCAACGCGCGTGTGCACTTTTATCTGTCGCGATCTCCTAACACGATCTATAACACAGCCAATTTGCATTTAATATGCGCGTCGAGACAATGAACAGATACAGTGCGCGACAAAAGTTTTCGGACCGAAAGGAAATATGATGCTGGTTCAAAGAAAATAAATAAATTAATCGATAAGAAATAACGGTACAAATAAAATTTCTATGTTAACCCTTTGACTACGTCAGACTTTGGCACGCACTGACGGTACGGTACGGTACGAATTCACTCGCGACGTCCACTGGGTACTGCGAAATTTTTCGTTGGACATGCATTTCTGAGGAAGTATATTAACCCTTTTAGTACCGAGCAAATTTAACGAATTTGCTAAGGTTTGAGAAAAAGCTCATAAAAACGGAAGTAAGAATAATATTTACAAAATTCAACAAGAAGCATATTACGGACTAAAAGAAAAAATTGAAACATTTATAACGTTTTATAAATTTATTTTGAGATAGAGCTCTTTCGCGATTCAAATAGTTAGGCGTCATGGTATAAGCAACGATATATCGTCGTTCGGTACTAAAAGGGTTAAAATATTCAAAATACAGAAATTTATTACATTAAACGGGTATTACCCGAAGTGAACATTACTTTTAAGCTTTTTTTTAGATAACAATATTTTATTTTTTTAAATAACAATGTCAATATGTGTCGGACGCCAATAGGCGTCAACAGTAGTCAAAGGGTTAATCAATAAATAGTGTTTTATCATGATAACAATAAAAATTAATAGATAAACAATATTTGCGAACCATAAAATTATGTTCTACATTGTCCTCTCGTCTTAAACTTTTGTCTTCTACTGTACGCTAAAAAGTAAGTATACAGTAGTGGACAAAAGTTTGAGAATAAAGGGTGAAAGAAAATAAATTAATTAATTAATAAGAAATAATAGTATAAATAAAATTTGTATTGTATGCTAATCAATAAATAATGTTCTACCATAATGAAAATAAAAATTAATAGATAAACAATATTTGCGAACCATAAAATTATGTTCTACATTGTCCTCTCGTCTTGAACTTTTGTCTTCTACTGTACGCTAAGAAGTAAGTATACAGTAGTGGACAAAAGTTTAAGATCAGAGGGTCAAAAGAAAATTAATTAATTAATTAATATCAATAATAGTATAAATAAAATTTGTATTGTATGCTAATCAATAAATAGTGTTCTACCGTGATAACAATAAAAATTAATAGATAAACAATATTTGCGAACCATAAAATTATATTCTACATTGTCCTTCGTCTTGAACTTTTGTCTTCTACTGTACACTAAGAGGTAAGTATACAGTAGTGGACAAAAATTTAAGACCAAAAGGTTAAAGAAAATAAATAAATTAATTAATAAGAAATAACAGTATAAATAAAATTTGTATTGTATGCTAATCAATAAATAATGTTCTACCATAATGAAAATAAAAATTGATAGATAAACAATATTTGCAGAACATAAAAAAATTTGGTTAGAAACAAAGAAATAAGTGTTTCAACGTTTTTGGAAAAACAACCCCTAAGGGGGTAAAATAAGAGAAGAAAGTTTGTTTGAAAATTCTCCAATTTTGAAACGAGCACTATAAAAATTAGTAAGTATTTAACTTTCTGGTTAAAATTAAATTTGAGAGCTTGTAAAATTGGACGTCCCTTGAAAATAGTTGAAATTGAAATCAAAGTACTTCTGTGCGAGCAACAGTTAGTAAATTATAGAAAAACAATCGATATACAGTGGCTCCAAAAAGTATTCGTACACTGTATTATAAGGAAATTCATCTGCTTTTGAAATTCTGATTTCAATGAAACTTAATGCGTGTACAGAGCATGGTGTGTCCTGCGTGGAGCAATTTTTTTGGCGGCAAAATATCTTTTTAGGGGGCTGATAACGAATCTCAAAGTTTCAACGATTTTTCACGCTTTGAATACAAGCTTTTCTGTGTTTTTTTATGACAGGGCGATAGAGTATTAAAAATTAAACATTTTCTATTTGAAAGGTTTTGTTTCATCAAGTACCATTAAAAAATTATCTTGTAAAGAATGAGAGAAAATTCAGAAACTTCAACGCTTGTTTCACCCCTTTAAAATGGCGTTTAGATTTTATCAAATACTTCTATCAGTCTCAGAATTTCAGGGTTAAACGAATTTATTTGTGACACAGTGTACGCAAGATTAATTCAAAAATGTAAAAATGAAAGAAACAAAGAAATTATCTAGATTTGCTGACGTTCGTTTGTCAATAAATTAATCTCTGAACTATAATTAAATGCTCAAGATCAGATAAAAGAAAACACGATGGGCCGATAGCGGATACGTAATCAACGAATTGTAAACATGACAAAAAGAAAACTGATAAATATTACTGATAAGCGTTATCACTTCTGCCCGGCTGGCGTTGGACGTCCGCGAAATCTCATTTTATATCCGAGGCTTAGAACATTTGCTCTAATCAGCAGCACAATATTTAAACTTGAGTGCGTACGTTCTCATCATTCGACAAAATCATAAAAACAAGTAAGTTCTGACTGAAAAAAAAAAAAAATAATATTCATCACACAGGAGACGTCACTAAACAACAATTAACGGTTATGCAATTGACGAACACGATACACATCAGGAGTGATCAGGAAAAGGAGATGACTAATGTGGTGTGGTATTGTTTATAAATAGTGGCACGGCGGCAATGCCTTTGTGTGAAACGTGTTAGTGATATGACATGACAAGACAAGACAAGACAAGGTTTATGGATATCTTTGCTAATGAGAAAATACAAGTTACATGCATTGCTTACAATTCTAACGCTTTAGAGAGTAGTGCAAGAATAAAAATCCTAACATATTCATTTATGATTAATTTATGCATTCTGTGATTTACATATAGGATAAAGCACGTACAACAACCAGTTTGATAACTTTGTGAATAATAGTTTCAGTGAAAATTGGTACAGAGCAAAGCTGCACAATACAATATTATCACCAACTCCTTAAGTAGAAGTCAGTTTTCGTTCACAATGATCTTCTTCTAAGTCAACTTTATGTTCATAAAAAAAGCTGTAGATAACATTAAAACAAATTCAATGACGTGTGTTACAGTGATCACTAAACTGCGGATTCTTAGACAAGTTAATATTTATATAAACAAAGTTAAGGTTTGTTTTATTTTCCAGATACATTTGTGTGATATACTTCACTTGACATACATACCTCGTATAATTTTGTGTATAAAAGTCCTTTAATTAATATCGCAATAATAATCACTAAATTTATTTTAATAATATCCAGAATTTTCGTTATTTAAAAGAAATTTGAATTTTATTTAAAAAATTAAAGGCAGCCTTGAAATCTAAAAAAATACCAACAATAATAATAAATCATATAATATATTATACAGTTCTCTTTATCAACGGTCACCTGAGCAAATCTTTGATAAAATCATTGTTTATCAAACTTATGAAAATCATATTTCTCCCTGTATAACGTAATTCATATACAGTATATTAAAACTAGCACATACAACTTCAATATTTTTTTAATATGAAGCATAATTTTATACAACTTTTATGAACCAAAATGTACTCAAAAATAAAAGGAAGTTGCTGAGGAAAAAAGCCTGCTCCCTAATTCACCAGTTAAGATGTTAATTAATTGTCATACGATTTATGGTCACTAATACTTCAAGAGAAACTAACGCATAATAATATACATCATGATGTGCTTTTTCAGATAAACAATGTCCCCATCGGTCGAGCAATTGCCAGTTCAGAAGTTGGACACGCTTCTGGCACAAACTCTCGATAACGACTTTCAAATAAAACAGGTAGAATGGAAGCCTCTAACAGCCCCAGGGGAGAACTTCGGGAGCGTGATGCTGGCCATCACGGTCACGTTGACGAGACCCACCAACAAAACAGAGACTCTGCACCTGGTCGCGAAACTTCCGCCCACTTCCGCCTATCTGCTGGACCTGTTCAACAGTCCAGTGACGTTCAAGAAGGAGTTACGTTTCTATAATTCAATGGCGAGAGAATTCGTGACTCTCCAGTTGGAGAACGGTGTGAAGGAGAAAGATTTGACCATTTTGGTGCCCAAGTTTTACGGTGGAAGACTGGGCTTAAGAACGCCAACGGAATTCGACGAGCAAGCCGCCATAGTGCTGGAGAACCTGAAGTACAACGCCTACGACACGGAGGATCGAATTCTTGGGCTAGACAAGAATCACATGAGCTTCGCCATTGAAGGACTAGCCAAGCTACACGCTCTAGCCATCGCCTTGAAGCTGAAGAAGCCTCAGGTGTACGAGAAACTAGCACCAGACGTGCTTGTAGAGGTTCTGAACGAGATGACAGAGAAATGTGTGATCGATATGATCCGGAAGGCTCAGTCAGACATACGGGACATAGAGGAGGCCAAGCCGTATTTAGATCGCGTGAACAAAACCATAGACTATGGTATCCAGGTGAACAAGAGTCCCAAGATGGCGGAGGAACCCTGGGCAACGTTGGTCCACAACGACTTCTGGGTGAACAACATGATGTTCCGTCACGACGAGAGGGGAGAACTGGTCGACATGAAGATCGTCGACTTCCAATTGTGCGCATACGATTACGGTGTAAAAGACCTGATCTTCTTCGTCGTGTCGAGCGCGAACAAGGAAATTCTGGAAAATAAAATGGACGAGATGATCGATTTGTATTACTCGTGTTTCGTGAACATCTTGAAAACAATGAAAGTGGACACCGAGCAATTTTCCAAGCAAAAGTTCGACGACATCGTGAACCAATGCGGGCCGTTGAAGTTTAACCAATGCGCGATGATGGCCCAAGTGATACAAGCCCCTCGAGGATCCGCTCCGGAGATGAAGGACATGAAGAGCAGCGACGTTTTCACGAGCACGTCCAACAACGGTATATACACACAGAAATTGTTGCAAATCGTGAAACTGTTTCATAAAAGAGGTTGGTTACTCAAATAGTAACGTTGTTGTTTTCTACACTGTTAGACAATTTGTTACCAATCGAATAGTATTTTTATACACGTGATACGAAAGAGTACAAAATTTGTAGTGAACGAGGGTTCATACGCGATATATTATTGTTAAAATTTACCCGAGGTATATTTATACTGAAGCGTGTACAGATTGCGAGGTAATTGAGGAGAATTTTGAGAACTTAACCTCAAAGAAATACCAAATACGTTCATATCTTTTTAAGCTTTAAAGATTAAGTAGTTAAATATTCTAAAACTGTGCAAAAACTTGTGCAAAAACTGACTCTGTACTTTCAAATACATGCACCATGTTATTTTGCACGCACACCTGTTTTGTCGAAATAAAAAGTCTATTTTACTATATATAAACGTAGTACGAATGAACCTATATTCTAAGGAACACGCATAAGTAACCAGGAACGTTATGTAAACGCTCTTGTAATTACTCCAGAGTTCATTACCGTGCGTTTCTTATAAACCTTTAATCCATATTGTAATTACGTTTCCAAGATTTTTTTTGTGATCAGGTGAAATAGAGATGCACCGAGCAGATTCTTATTTTGTTACAAAGTACATCCGCGGAATTTGATAACGACAGAGCCACTAAACCATGTAAATTTAAACTATTTTTCATTCTCAGTTAATCAAGTTAATTATATTGATATAATAAACAATTAATTACAATAGGTACCAGTTTCTTATCGTTAAATAAGAATGAATTATATAACCACGTTTTTAACATGATTATCGGAAACCGAAGGAAAACCGATGCGCGATAAAATCTTTCGTACGATCATTAAATTTGTTGACAATTTAAAGAACAAAATTTCCTGTTTTCTGTTCTCCTTTGTTTACGCTGAATATGTACAATTCATGCAGACTTTCATGTTTTCCTGAATATGTTACTGAACGATAAAGATGTTTATACGCAGATAACCTAAAATATTATTTTAAGAAAGGAGAATGTAAAGGTACTCACCTCCAGCAGATCCGCTACCGTGTCAGGTAAGTTGAACTCCCTCACAACACGTAGTCTCACCTGCCTATTGATCTCGTGACGCGACGATAGCGGCAAACTGATAGCCCGCTGACAACTTGGGGACTGCCTCAACTTTTGCTCTCGCTTCATCATAGCTGCCAAGGTCGCGGAATCTGGAACTTAAATAAAACCAAATACCAAACCGGTCACGTTTCGAGAAATCATATTTCTGCGTATCTTACAAAAACACAATAAAACTGTATAACAAGCTGATAAGGAGATAGCGATCAAAATACCTGGAAACGCCGCGGCGAGAACATCCACGCCAGCTGTACCCATTGGTCTTGGTTTCTCATCAACCATGTACAAGGCATCAGGAATATCGGCCACGTACCGTGGCCTCCGCAGTCTCACTAAATCTGCTTCTTGGACCATTTGTTCTTCAACTAAAGACTGCAAAAAAGATTGATCTTAATGTGGATAAAAATATACATTTAAAAAAGCGCAATAATTGCTATCCGATCCAATAGTTTTAATTACAAAAATATTTTGGAAACAACCCATTCTTTTTTTTATATATATATATATATATAAAAACTGTATGCACCTTTATTTCCTCATAATAAGGCATGAAGAGGCGTGGCCTTACAAAAAATCCATTTTTCTTTCCTCCCCTTATCCAAGCATTCATCCGTAAATTCTCTCTCTCGTCCCCTATCATGTGACTTGGTGGGGTAGAAACTAATCCTCTTCTAATAGCCTGATCACACAAGAATTTCATTGAGTTATACATCAAAATAGATATTATTCATTGTTAAACGAATTTAAGATTTCGCACCTGAGCCAACGCTTCGCTGTTAGGAGGTAATATGTGATCCATTCTGACAAGCGGCAAAAGTTCACTAAGTATTTCTCGCAGCTCTATATCGCTTAGATCTCTCTTTTTCAATCCCTTCCTGGTCACAGAATGTACCGTGTGGCTGAGCAAATTTGGTTCCCGATCTTCCATACGACGTACCAATTCTTGTTCCCCCCACTTGAGTACTGCCTGCAGTATTTCAAGTTCGCTTGCTTGCAAGAAATGGCTTTGCAAAACGTTTGCCAAATGTGCATGATCCAATTGATGGAGAATAGAGGAAGAAGCGACTGGTTGGAATTCCTCCCTCAAATAATGCAACGCTTGCCTGTGTACCCATGCAGACCCATGAGGTTGACTGCCCCATCTGTGAAACAATAATTGAACATTGATAAAAATATAAATGAGCAACAAAATGTGAAAAACTTACTTCAAAACGGTTGGAAGTGATTCCAATGTAAGGTATTCTAAAATAAGATCTTCACAACCCTGTGACAATATATCTAGCTCCAAAAATCGGCCAATTTGGTACAATTCCATTGCTTCTTCTAAGGGACTTGGTCGAACACGTCCGGTATGAGTGAGAGCCTGAACCTAAGAACAAATTTACAGAAAAAACATAATTCACTTTAAATGGCAAACAAATCAAAAGGTATTCAGAAATAATTGAAAACGTTTACACGTGAATATACAAGACATCTTGCCTCCAAATTTTAGCTGCTTTAGAAAAGAACAGAAATTGAAATATATTTATGGGAAACAATATAATTACCTCTCCGAGACTACCAGCGCTGTTCCCGCAACCATTACCTCTCATAATTAACGATAAATCAACGGTATCTAAATACACTGCATGTAATAATACTCTGGCGTATCGTTTGGGTATTACACTCTCGTCCAAAACTATTCTAGTAGGTATATGAAGCGCTCTTTCTGTGTGATCTTCCCCGGATCTAGTCCGTCTTTGTATTAAGTTCCTGAAGAACGGGGATCTCGCAGAAAGTATCGCTTTATGACATGGCAGTTCTAACTTTGGCCGGAATCCGTATTCTGAACTTCCACTGTCTGGTCTCTGGTAATCACTGTCCGACGTGAACACTAGTGCAGCGTCCGCGTAATCACCGGTGTCCAGCAGGTATCTGAGATCGTGTTCCAGCGGATTCGGTGTGCCGAACTCTTCGCTCAGCCGCCGCAAGAGATTCGCCTCCAAAACTGCATCGTGTGGACAAATATCACCAGTGTAGAGATACCGCAGCAGCGCCGAAAACATTTGTACTTCGAGATTCGGTGTTCTCAGCTCCAAGCAGATCCTGGCACCGTATCCTAGGATTCGACAAGAAAAAGAAATCATTTCTATCGTACTAGAGATCATCGAATCAGAATTAACCCAAAACTGGCAAGGTGGAGGTCTGACGGATCCCAGCAATTTTTGTTTTTCCTGTAATTCTAGAACTACTCTTATTTGTTCCCTCTAGCTTCCTAAAGTCTACTTTTAGGTTTTCCATTAAGAGATACAATTTATATGTACACCTTCTAGAAGAAGTAATAAGTAGAATGCGGATTTTTATGCAAAAATTATTACAAAAGCAAGAAATAGAATTTAGACAGAGATTTGTTTAACCTTCAGCTGGTGATGTGGAGCCCTTTTCATTTTAATTATTTACAATTGAACATTAAATTCGTATATCTTTTGATTAAAGTGGAACCTTAAGATAAATGTGAATCAAATTTTATTTATATTAAAGATAAATGTACAAGTATTTATAATGTTATAAGTTTTATAGGATCCATCGAACCCCCACCTCACCAATTAAAGATTAACTCTGTTGTAAATTTCATAACTTACAATTTTTACTTTAAGCATTTTGTATACTTCTGTATATTATGTGCATTCTGCGCATTCCTGCCCATTCAAATTTCCCATAAATGCATAAAAATCCGCAGTCTAGCAATAAATATAATCATAATTCCCACATCTTTTATTCTTTCCAACTATTATCTGTAAACAATTCTGTGATGCCATGGACCAGACAAAAAGATGACCATCCAGTGCCAGTTACGGGTGAAACAAACATGCACGAGGGACAAGAATTGTCGTGTACCCGGACATCCAGCCAGTAGATCCCTAAAATATGGGCAGCGGGCCGACAGCAGGGCTCTGTGAACGGGAAAGCACGCTCCTCTATAGACGAGATCTACATCAGAGCAATGCTTGTAGTCGTACAACATCGACAAATCCTGTTTGTACGTGGCAGCTGGTGGTCTAGCTAATTCTGCTTGGATATGAAGATCCTTTAATGCAGCCAGCGCCTCGTACTCCTCCAGAAGCGCCGTTGCCTCTAAGTGGCTCCACGTTGAGACCAGATCTCGGATTATCCTGCCATGGTCACAGGCCTTTGAAGAGCGACGTCTTCGGATGAACTTCTTGCGCAACGTCGCGAAGCCCGTCATTTTCTTCTTCTTCTCCCTGCAAAACACAGATGATTTTATCAATCTTACAACCGTTAAATCTAAGACCAGCACCGTCCCTAGCATCGTGCAAATTGAGCATAATGCCCCGGTCCCCGTACTTAAAAGGGCCCCACAATCTTATTGTTAACTTGCTTTTACATTTTACAAAAGATAAATACAGAAGTATAATTGTACTAACTGAAGCATTGAAGTTTTTAACATAGAACACTGTAGACCTGTTTCAGTACAGAATTGAGATATGCCATAAAATATGATTTCTTGAAGAATGTAGGTTTTTAAACTATATTGAATATTGCTTTATTAATGTTCAATTATTAATTCACTATTGTAACCTATTACTAGAACCTAAAACTTCTTAATTATGCTAAAACAGAGATAGTAGGCCCCATAATTCTACCTTGGACTACTGAATATTATTGTTAAGTTTTTATAAAAAATAAATACACAAGTATAATTGTATTACCTGAAGTATTAAAGTGTTTAACACAGAATACTATAGAACTGGTTCAAGGTAGGAATTATATTGATACAGAATTGAGATATGCCATAAAATATAATTTCTTGAAGAATGTAGGTTTTTAAACTATATTGAATATTGCTTTATTAATGTTCAATTATTAATTCACTATTGTAACCTATTACTAAAACCTAAAATTTCTTAATTATATTAAAACGGAGATAGTAGGCCCCATAATTCTACCTTGGGCCCCTCAATATTATTGTTAAGTTTTTATAAAAAATAAATACACAAGTATAATTGTATTAACTGAAGTATTAAAGTGTTTAACACAGAATACTGTAGAACTGGTTCAAGGTAGGAATTATATTGATACAGAATTGAGATATGCTATAAAATATGATTTCTTGAAGAATGTAGGTTTTCAAACTACATTGTACATTGCTTTATTATTATTTGAATATTGACTCTTTATTGTAACCTATCAATAAAACCTGAAACATCTTAATTGCATTAAAATAAGATAGTGGTCTCCGCATCTTCTAAGAGCGGCCCCGTCTAAGATCAACCTTACTTAGCTAATTAGCTAATTATCAACGTTTTGTATCGCTGGAACAGAACATTCCTGGAATCGTGTGCAGGTGATCTGGGTGATAAAAAAAAAGCGGGCAGCGCAAACGAGATAAGGGGAATCGGATGGTAAACATTTAAAATACCTGATAGTAATGCCATGTTGATCAGGAGGATTACCGGAGGATGAGAGTCTAGCTGCCTGGACCGAGTCTCCACCTACACTGGTGATGCTTGACGATGCAGAAGCACCCATTCTATGTATCATGTAGGAAGCATCTCCACGCCGTCTTTTCACGAACCAGCAATCCCTTTTATCGGAATTATCAACCTCCTTTGGTCGTCTACGTTGCAATACACACGGTGTCAAAATTCGGAATACATTCATTGCTCACCCAGACAACAGCCTGAAATCATTTTGTGCATCTTTTTTATACGACAAACACGCCTCCTTCGTGCCACTCCCCTGTACTTATCTAACGCGATAACGACTGTGAATTTATTTTCTTTCTAATATGCAATCTTATACGGTGTGTTAACATATTTCGTATCCGTGAGAAATTCGAAAAATCTGAAACGAATTATTTTTTTGGTATTCCGTTGAAAAATGCAATTTATGCGCTGTGGTTTTTATAGGAAACGACAAGTATAATTCGCAATGTTTTTTTTTTTTTTAATTACTAATAATCAATTCCCCTTGCTTGCTTGGATCTTAGCGTTCTAATGTTCAAAATATGACTGTTCAGGAAAACTACAGAATTTATGCGGTTAACAGTAGAACTACCGACAATTAAAGTGTACCTATTTGCATGGAAGAGATCAAAGTGAAAATTACACGAAAAAATACTGAATACATAGAGAACAAATCTTTATTTATACCTTTTGCAGAAAATTAGAAAATTTTACCACAATGAATTTATATGGTTGCCATGAATAATCACTAATTGGTCATTTAATATACTAATTAATATAGTTTATAGTTTATTGTGTACGAAAAAATTAATATTTATTTATTAAATTTGTGTAGTATCTATTGAAATATTAATCTTAACCCTTTGCATTCGAGAGATGACTATTAGTCGTCTAATGATGCTAACTTAAAAAATTTTCAAATTCGAAATATTTACTGAGATTCGCCTATATTAACCCTTTGCACATTTAATAATATTAACTTCAAAGATTTTTAAACGCAAAATATTCACTAATATTTGCTTATATTAAACTTCGTTTAGTTTAGTTAAGTGATATACTAAAATTTACATATATGATTATTTAACAGCTGAGTCTAACTAATAAACGAACTAAATAAAGTCCGAAAATTTGCGAAACTATCATTTGATGACTAACAGTCACCTCTCGAGCACAAAGGGTTAAAACCTGTTATTGTCTACGTAAACAAAACACTTTTCCATACGCGAATATTTTTGCATCATCCAAATAAATAAATATTTGCTTATATTAAATTTCATTTAGTTTAGTTAAGTGATATAGTGATAAGAAACAGAGTATAGAAAGACAAATTTATCTTCATTACCGTCACTTAAACTATTAATTACTATTTACATAAATTCCGAGAATTTCAAACTGTAAAAATCACAAAAAGTTTTGAATTCTTTAATTTTTAACAAACCTGATTTACTTCTTTGCCAATTCAGAATATTCACATTCAAATTTTCAAATTCGAAATATTTACTAAAATTCGCCTATATTAATTGTTTAGTCTAGTTGAGTGATATACTAAAATTTACATATATGACTATTTAACATCTGAGTCTAACTAATAAACAAACTAAACAAAGTCTGAAAATTTGCCAAACTATCATTTGGTGACTAAAAGTTACCGCAAAGGGTTAATTTCGGGTCATATAATAGATCCAAGAAGAATAATAGGGTTAAACGAATTCGTTGTTGAATTTTAAATCGTCACTCTGTTTGATCGCTAAATCAAAGAGTAATGTTTATCCGTTCACGTGGAACGAAACATGTTAAACATCGACGTTATCGTTTATGGAATACAAATATTTGAGAGGTAATATTTGCAGAAATTTTTATTTATGCTACGTCTATAGTGGACACTCGTTTTATAGAGATCTACCAACTTGTCCGTGCAAACACGGACAAAAATTCACTTCAATCCACTGTGCAGTGCTCAGGAGTTGGCCACATTAGTCACATAGACCCTTATTTATTCCAGGAGCCAACTCTTGAGCACTGTACAGTATGCAATCCAAATATAATCGAATGTGTAACACAACGTACAGCATCTCTCGAGTGACAATGTGAAAGGAAAAGTATATAAACGGTGCTCAAGGGGTTGGCTGGAATTTATTGTCACCCAAAACAAAAATTATTCTATACTTGCGGACGTACAGTCGGTCCCAAAAGTATTCGGGTATTAAGTACCGTTACGTATCAAGCGAATTCGTTGTAAAATTACAGGTTTGCGTGTAAAACATTAGGACAACATTTATTTGTAATGAATATTCGTATAGAATAATAAAATGAAAATTTCTGCAAATATTTATATTGAATATTCGTATAAAATAAAATAAAAATAATAAAATAAAAATTTCTATAAATATTTATAATGAATATTCATATAAAATAAAATAAAAATAATAAAATAAAAATTTCTGCAAATATTTGTAATGAATATTCGTATAAAATAATAACAAAATTTCTGCAAATATTTGTAATGAATATTCGTATAAAATAATAACAAAATTTCTACAAATATTTGTAATGAATATTCGTATAAAATAAAATAAAAATTTCTGCAAATATTTGTAATGAATATTCGTATAAAATAAAATAAAAATTTCTGCAAATATTTGTAATGAATATTCGTATAAAATAATAACAAAATTTCTGCAAATATTTGTAATGAATATTCGTATAAAATAATAAAGTAAAAATTTCTGCAAATACTTGTAATGAATATTCGTGTAAAATAATAAAATAAAAATAATAACAAAATTTCTGCAAATATTACCCCTTAAATATTTATATTCCATACATGATATTGTGATTTTTTAATCTCCTACTTGACAATGCACAATTTTACACGAAATCCACTGTGAACGCCTGATACTTTTGGAACCTACTGTACCATCCGAGCTGTTCTGCTCTGATTTTCGTTCACAACGCGGTACGTACATGTACACGTACATATACGTATTTCACGCGAAAATAACGAAAGTTGCCGATCGCATCTTGAACTTTCACTTTGTCAGCCAACGATATACGATATATGTATTTACCTAGAAAGTGGACTGCATTGAATTCGGAAGCGCCTTTTAAACGGGATAGAGAACGGGTCAACGCTCGAAACTCTTTTCACCCATTTCCGACGAAATTATCGAGGCTTGAAACGAACAAATTTATCGAAGTCATCAAACGTTGAATGACACAATGATGTATTATCTTGTATCGTGATCTCACGAACATTCATTATCTTATCCAAGCTGTGCTTGCTGGCGGATCATCAAAGGATCTCTTTTCTTTTTTTTTCTTTCAAGCCTGTTCGATTTACCTGATCTATGGCAGAAGCTTCGAGTAAGCGCTAACATCTCTATCGAAAGTAACTGCTCGCAGCCAAGCGTAACAAAACGAATATACTTTGCTTGGTAACAGAAAAGTGATAACACTGACGTATTCGTGACCTCGCCGGACAGGTTTTTTATTGTACAGTGTCACAAGTGCACTGGTGCAACTGTAATCTTTATTCGATCATTTTTGCATCACGTACAGTAGCGAGCATTAAGTGTAAGTGTGTGGGGGGTTAGTGGGGGGGGGGGGGGGGGAATTCAGACGCAAAATTTAGCTTTTACACGCACACGGTTCCAAATTACCGAACGGTTAGGTTTAACAGAGTCTCCTACAGTCAGTTCTAAAAGTATCCGGTCTCGTTACACGTTAACCCTTTTAGTACCGAACGACGATATATCGTTGCGTACGCCATGGCGCCTAACTGTTTGCATCGCGATAATAAATAAATTGAAAAAAAAAAATAATAAATTTGAAAAACGTTATAAATGTTTCAATTTTTTCTTTTATTCCGTAATATGCTTTTCGTTGAATTTTGTAAATATCATTCTTACTTCCGTTATTATGAGCTTTCTACCAAACCTTAGCAAATTCGTTAAATTTGCTCGGTACTAAAAGGGTTAAGCGAATTTTGTGTAAAATCGTAAGTTTGCAAGTTAAAGGATTCAAAAGAACTTGAACCCTCAATATGGGCCCATGTAACTTTCAGGTCACATGGTAATTTATCGACATTTTAACAAATAATTTGTTTTTTTTTTCATGAAACGACGTATACATATTAATTAGATAAATATTCTATAATGTAAAATTGTTTAAACTGGAAAATTTCTTTTCATCTGCATATATATGGGATTATAATTGTCGAGTTTCCGTTTCATCAATTTTTTTTATATTTAAAACAAAAATTTTAGAGGCCATAGAGAATTAAAAATGTAAAATTGTATGACACGGTGAGGTAAACTAATAAATATTCGTTGAGAATAAATTTTGTGAAAATGTTCCACTTGCAAACTTGCAATTTCACGCTAATTCACTTGATACGTACGGTGACCGGATACTTTTGGGGCCTACTGTACATCCGGGTATACTGGTATCCAAACAGACCGTTTCTTAGCAACAGATGCTTCCATCTATTATAAATACACGTTAAATAAATACTTTGGTGTTTGCGTACAGCGTGCAGCTCCTTCCTTACGACGGAAATTAATTCTGATCATGGCAATCTAGTATGAAACTGAATACTGTGCGTGTGCAGCAGTGGATGTAAGTATAAAAGGGGAGGGCAATGTGAAAAACGGTTCTATGGACTGCGAGAATTGCCTATACATTCGTTTTTATTATTGCTAGGGTACAAGGCAAATTACGAATTTTATTTGTTATGCTAGTAAATTAACCCTTTAATTGTATGAAACTAATTTCATACATTTTTTAACACAAAGAGTTATTATATTTACAAATTTCAATATTATTTATCCGAATGAAGTGAATTTTAATGTAAGCAAATTCTGTTACTGTTCAATATCGTTAATTTTTAAAGATTTTTTCATTCTCCTTTTGAGTGCAAAGGGTTAATTTATTTTTGCCGACCCTTTGGTCTTAAACTTTTGTCTGCTGCTGTAGTTTGGAAAACGCGTGATTCCATCAGGCGAGCGTAAAAATTCTGTCAGATTTTATGTGTTATGTGTAAATAAGTTTGATTTTATGAATTAAGGGCGAGAAACTTTAAACGAAATTATAAAATAACTAGTTCAATGATAATGGACAAATACTGCACAAAAATATAAATGTAAGTGTTGAAAATGAATATAATGTCCTTGCTGTTTCAAAAATTTTACATTCATTTAACTACCTGCCAAAAAGAATAAAACATGATTTAAAAATTCAAAGTAAACAGATAAACAGAAGCATAATGTACAATAGAATAGTTGAATATAAGAGTAAATATTTTCCTCTTCATAACACTCGCTATTATATGTGACATAGTAATGAAACTAGTTTTCTCAAATGAAATTATGCCGAAGTATAAGAATTTCATCTGATAATCAGAAGTGTTTATTATGTAGTTTAAGTGTCTATTACTGTGGAATGTAATAAGATAGTTTTAACTAAAGAAATATTTAAAAACTTATGTATCATATTATTCTTAATGATAAAAACAAAAAATTTTAAAAGTAAACTAGATGCCTACACTACAAAATAAAATAAATAATTAGAACTCCATTTTCTAAAACTAGTAAATAAATTGCATTTGTTATGCATTAAACTATAATATAACTATCACAAAAATGTAATACTTTCATTCAACTTTACCTTTTTAAAGCTTAAATATTGAATGTACACGAAACTTTAGGAATAACCTTATTACAGTATTTATAAATATCAAGATGACCTTTAATATTCAATCTACTTTATACACAAAGAGTAAAATGTAATATAGCAAAGACAAGCTGAACATCGTCAGAGAAGATAAAGATTAGAAATTTTTTTATCAGAACACTGTTACAATTTATAACATATACAAGTTTAAATATATTAATTAATATTTTAATGTTTTTTAATGCATAATTTATATATTAATATGTAAAATAATACAAAACAAAAATATAAACTTGAATGTCTTTTATTATTGCAATCACATTTGATTTGTTAATATTTATTATTTATTTAATTTAATTTCATTTATATTCTATTAGTACATACTCCTATTACACACGTACATCCAACATATAATTTTTAAACACACTAATATACATTACTAAAATATCAATGTAGCATTCATTTACAAATATCAAAATGGGTCAGGGTATTTCAGTGTCTATTTCAATAAAGATAACTCTAAAGGAAAATAATATAATAAACGATTAAAAATTATTTAAAAATGAATATATTTAGAATTGCTACAGAATACAGTATACAAAATCTTAACATTGGAATATATGTTTATAATTTTGATGTACATAAGTAAAATAGAACAATAAATAAAAAAGACATCTAAGTAAAAATAATTATAAATCAAACAACTAATAACAACTAATAACGACTACAAACATGTTGTACATGTTATGTATACATTTTTATACATTATAAAAACATTGCTTGCACTACAATATAAAGCACTTATAATTGAGAGCACTGTAAAATTCAATTGCAGTACACTATTGCAATACACTATTCCAAACAAATGTAACACAAAATGCACTAAAAAAACACTAATTCGGCGAAAAAATGAAGAGGAAACACTGTACAAGAGAAAATGAAAAGCCAGCGCATCCCGTAACTCCATTACAAAACAGCCCAGAAAACTTCTACTGACAGCAACACATCAATAGGTCAATAGTAGTCAGCTGAGCTATGATTGCGACCGCGTTACATGGTTAACAATGCGTATGACGTTAGCAAGTTCAGTTACCTTTGTGATTACGTGAGGAAAAAGTAGAGAAGAGAAAACAAAAAAGAAAGAACACGTATCTAATAACGAACGTGCAGGTATACCGAGGTGTACGATAAAACAGAAATACACGATCGACAAGCGAGCTATGTAACCGCGGGGTGCGTTGAGAATGTCCAGGAATCACGGAAGTGTCTCGTTACCTGGATATCTCGGGTGCATGCGTTCCATCCATTATTTCCATTCTCGCAGGACTTCCTTGAATTCAAACTGGCACGAGTAATCATCACAAAGCGCGACGGCCATGTTTATGCTCGTCAACTTAGTCTGCATGTAAATAAAACTTGGTCGCGGCACGTTGCGTATGATCTATAGCTTGCATTTCCATATCACCGAAATCTATAAGCTCTACAATAAATGGGTATTTAGCCACGTTAAGTAAATACAGCCGTGCAGACGACGACGCATAATTATGGGCACAGAGAACCGTCTGGTCGCACGAAAACAAACCCCGACGGTAGTCATGCTAACTGCAGCGAGTCGACGATAGGCAAAACGAAAATAACGCGAAACGTTAAAAATAGCGTGTGAAATAGTTTATTTACGTTCACGACGCTTTCACAGATAACAGTATCGTTTAAGGCATACACACAGCGAAGGAATTTTTCTGACACGGAAAGATTTATATTCCGTCTGATCATGCGCAAATACACAACTTCGCGATCAAGTGCTCCATGACCAATATCCTATGAAGCTCGAATGTTGAAGAGGTTAGGTTTACTGATCGTTAATGACAATAGTAACGATACTTCTTCAATACTACTATATAACGACGCGTTGTTTCTCTTTAAACGAATTTCATCATCGAAACGATTGTTATGAACTGTTATCCTCCGTTTCTATGGAACTAATGAATTCTTTATCCTAAAGGTGGAGCCACAATAAAGGCGCCCGCAACGTCATCTGTGAAAAACATCGAGTTGGAACTAAATCTGTTTTAAGCTCAGAAGAATGGATTGACAAAGCTGGTAACGGGCAGATCTTAATTCGGTTGTACACGGTCGCTGTATTGAAAAAAGCGGGAGGAAAAGTGAGAGGTTCACGTGTTGTGTTATTCAACTCCGACGAAGGTGTTAAACGTAATTTCAATTTCAGAAGCATACGTACGTGAAGGAAAAACTACTGTCTGTAAAATGCAGTAAGTTTTAAACCATTAATCGTTGAATCATCTTAAATGCGTGTCTAGTGGTTTATGTTTTTTGTGATCTGTCACTTTCAATTTTGCAATACACGTCGCTTCAATAATAGGACTTTTTAATTCCATAATTATCGATTTGACAGACGCAATCATCAATTGCCATTTACAAATACAGTCTTATTCGCAGATCACAAACACTTTGTTTGCACACAGTTTTGTTTTCGTTTTCGTTGCATCGCGTGATATTACGTATGTGTACAGCTGTTAAAACGTAATACGATACATCGATTTGGCGCGCTTAAATATGTGTATTACAAGTATTCGTCCTTCTGAATGTATTTCAAGTCTGTCGGGCCTTGAAATGTGTATAAATATGGATTAACGTAAAAGTAACAAAAAATTGTTTACCTAAAAAAAAATTGTGATTTTCACAATGGTCATAATCGTAGGTAGGTACTTATATATCGAACGCTAAAGTGAATTCCTTAATGAACATATTGTTTGCGTAAGTGATTTAATTTTACCTCACGAAGAAAGTGAATATGACGCAAATAAATAAATATTTAAAGTCATTCTTATTCGCCAGTTCATTGTAAAAATATTGGCGGATTTTTAACGCAGCATCATT
The DNA here is from genome assembly GCA_033822845.1 of Tetrapedia diversipes. Taxonomy (NCBI): domain Eukaryota; kingdom Metazoa; phylum Arthropoda; class Insecta; order Hymenoptera; family Apidae; genus Tetrapedia; species Tetrapedia diversipes. The sequence goes on from JAOPTO010002281.1 coordinate 104,114, forward strand.
CTATATTCCTTCAACGTTGTTTACATTTAAATAAGAGATGTATTTATTATTGTAACATTGTAAGATTTTGCAATAAAACAATTTTGTACATCTAACTAGCTAATATTAAATCATTTTTAATAAATTAAGCAGTTTTAAGTTTTTTATGATGTAAAATTATCTACTGTTTTTTTGTATTAAAATAATCTTTTATGTTAATATTGTGGATTTATAACAAGTAATTTTATAATATATAAAATATATTAATAACATATAACATATATGACCTAAAATGTTTGCTTCTGATGCAATATTATGATGCAACCTTTAATTTACAAATTGATATTGAACTAGATTTCATTTAAAATTGTTGGCCATAATATGATCATCAATGATCTATTATCATACTTAAAATATTATATTATATAAGATTAAGTATAAAAAAATATTTTGATACAAATGTTGTGATTTATTTTTTTGTAATTTACAGACATGGAGTCATTTTTGGAACTTTTTGATCATGATAATAATAAGAATACACAAAAAGATACTTGGAATGATTCAGAGAATGAAGGAAATGAAATATCTGATTGTGAAAATTCTAGTGTAGAGGATGATCAAGAGGAAAGATTACCACCAGAACCTGAGCAGGGTAACATTGAATACAAGTTGAAGTTAATAAATCCATCTAGTCAACGATTTGAACATCTTGTAACACAAATGAAATGGCGGCTCAGAGAAGGTCATGGGGAGGCCATTTACCAAATTGGTATGAAACAACCTTACAAATTCTAAATGTTTTATTAAATACCTTTAATATGAATTATTTATACTTCTCATTCATTATTAGGTGTAGAAGATAATGGAAAATTAACAGGTTTAACAAGAGAAGACATGAAAGCTTCATTAAAAACCCTGAATGATATGGCAGCTAGATTAGGTGCTACAACAAGTATACTACGGGAAAGGCTTGCCAACTCTAAAAATAAAGATATGTCTACACACAGTAACAACAAAGAGGAGAGGCGAGTAACAGAAGTTTTGGTGAAAAAATTAAGGAAAGGAGATAGAGAAGATCAAGATAGTATTATTGATTTGAGAATTGCAGTCACTGGTGCACAGGATGCTGGAAAGTCTACTCTCTTAGGTGAGAGGATTAGCAGAGGATATTTAAGGTAGAGAAATATACATAGAGTTTGCTCTGCTAAATTTATTGTTCATCTAATTTATAAAAGTTTAATTTTAACGTAAATGTTAATATATAAAAAATGCATAGGTGTATTAACCCAGGGTGAACTAGATAACGGTAGAGGGAGAGCAAGATTAAATATGTTCCGACACCTTCACGAGATAAAAACGGGACGTACATCATCCATATCACACGAAATTATAGGCTTTGATAATGAAGGGCATGTTCTAAATTACGCCGAAATGGCAACTGCAGAGGAAATATGTGAACATGCATCGAAAGTTGTTACATTTATAGATTTAGCGGGGCATCGAAAATATTTGAGGACTACAGTACTAGGCCTTACTGGTACGATAACTTAACTTATGTCGATAAATTGGGAAATTTGTCACTTCAAAGAAATGATTTATAATCCAATTTCAGGATATTCACCTCATCATGTAATGTTAGTTATAGCACCACCTATGAATGAAGCATCTCAAGAACACATGGCATTATGTCTTACATTAGGACTTCCACTTTTCATAGTTGTAAACAAAATTGATCTTGGTTTCTGTAGTACACCTGAAACAATAAACCAGTTAACGAATGCTATTAAAGCACAGGGATATTCAAAACAGTTGATAATAAATAATGACAATCAGTTTTCATGGGATTATGAGTCAAATATAATACCAGTTTTTAACGTGAGTTGCGTTACTGGGGAGGGTTTGGAAGATTTGACAAATTTCATAAAAAATTTATCACCACATAATGTAAATTCTACAGATTCAGATTCTGAATCTTGCCTGTTTCAAATTGATGAAACATTCAGGTATGTGTCTTTCTGTAAAAATAAAATCAGAAGGTCGTATTTAATAAGCGTGTTAGTTTATACGTCCTTCTTTCTTATAGGGTAGCAGGATTAAACGAACCTGTTTTAGGAGGATTGCTTGTTAAAGGGTTAATCGCTCCTGGAACTCGATTATTGGTAGGCCCTTTACCGGATGGTAAATTCAGTCCTGTCAAGGTCGTTAGCTTACATCGTAACAAAACTCCATGTTGTTTAGTAAGAGCCTCTCAAAGCGCTAGTTTAACATTGGCACCTCCTACAAATCGAAGTCCCCCTTTACCTCATTTACGACCTGGTATGGTATTAGTATCTCTATGGGATCAGCCACAAGCAACACTTTTCTTCCAAGTACGTTTAGCATATCAATGTTTCAAGTCAAATAGAATTCGAATTTCAATTATTAATTACAATATTTTAATCAATTTTAGGCGACCGTGTTAATAGTGTACCACGCGACTGCAATATTCTCTGGTTTCCAAACGACCGTGCACGTGGGGAACGTAAGACAAACGTGTATTATTAAGGGAATAATGGATGCAAACGAAAAAGGTTTACAAACAAACGACACAGCATCCGTACTGTTTAGATTTGTTAATCACCCGGAATATCTGCATGTTGGTATGCGACTTCTGTTACGAGAGGGTCGGACTAAAGGAATCGGTAAAATTACACAGATATTTCCACTGATAGGTCAACAAACCAATATGCAGTAGATCGAATAAAATTTTGCGTGTAAAAAGTATTAAATATTACAAAATATTTACGAGAGTAATGAAAAATTTAGTTATCTGAACATTAGATGTCATTTTGTCGTGCTGTCTAGCATAAATATCTTAAAATTTGTGAGCAACGATGTCTATAAAATAGAACATAGTAAGTAAGTAAATAAGTAAGTAATTAATTAAGTAAGAAATTAAATAAGTCAGTCAGTTAGTCAATCAGTCTTTCGGTTTTTGAAGTGGATTTTTTTTTCTTTTTTCTTTTCTTTCTTTTTTTTTTACCTTTTTTTTTGGGGTGGGCAGTATGTCATATGTAAGTGCATACATAATTAGACGATTAGGTTAGCTTTTTGTATTTCAAAAACAGGGAAATTTCTTTTGCGTAGAAAAAACAAACTCTAGGCTCTACATAATCTTCAAAGCTTTTTTTATGTTTTTTCCTTTTAAAAGAATATACGTATATATTATTGGATTGTTATAAATTGCAGCTTTGCAACAAATCAGTATGAAGTAGGTAAATCAAAGTTATTCGTTGGTAAATTAAGAAACAATGTCTACTTCACACGTGTTATAGAAAATAAGGAAAAAGGATTTCGTTCACGATAACTGTACTTTTGTTTCGTTATAATTACCCTATTTATGAAATCGCATATGATTAACGTTATTTCGTATTACGAAATAAAATATCGTTTGAACCATTCGTGACGTCATCCTTTTGCGTGTAACGCTCTATAAAGTTCAAGAATTCTTCACGAGAACAGTCATTATAATAATGTAATGTTTCTCTATAAAATTCAATTTTAACTTGTAATCTAGTTCTTCTACTAGCGTTTGCAGAACAAAAGACAAAGAGAATTTATAATTACTTAACAAAGAAGAAATATTTTATCACGATTGATTATTGTCATAAAATGACAAGTATCAAAATCAATATCGTTTTTAATGCCTGAAATTTCAGAATAAAAGAGGTTATGTCTAGACTGCGGATTTTTATACGTGTACAGGAAATTCAAATGCACATGATGTGCAAGATATATACGAAATATATCAACGTTATCACAAGTTATAGAATTTAGAGGGGGAAACGAGACTCTCTGTCCAAATTCAATTTCTTTTCTTACATTTGAATTTGTATAATAATCCACAGTCCAGTTATGTCGTATAAAAATTATCTGTATAAGACAAAGTTACTTAAGACGGTTGTATTCGTGCGTGTGTCTAAATTGTAGATGGATAGAGCTCTTAAAATTATCCGAGGTTAAATTGTTACGAACACACACATAAAAATGTATCATTGCGAATAATTTATGCAGCCGTCCGCGAGAAAATTTTCGATTTACTTCTGTTAAATCTTAAGCGTAACTGTATTATAAAAATGTAAAATACCTTGAATAAAACGAGAAAGATTACATATCCATTCTAAAAATAAGTTTTTGTAGTATGAAAAAAAGAAGAAATACCAAAATTATATTTTTACATTTCTGATCGCATCTTAATGTATTGAATCGACAATTTGACCCCTTGACATTACAATGACGTCTGGGAGACATTCATTTCAAGCGCCATTGTAGACTTTGACGTCTCAGAGACGTCAGGATGTTTTGAAATATTTCATACTTTACAGAACTACCAATTTATCGTTTTATAATGTTAATTAATTATTGTCCATTAACATTATATCTCAACCTGATTAAACGTTATACAGCAATGGAAATTTCAAAATAAAATGTTTTGTTTCTAAGCTTGCGAATAACCGTTCGGTTGAGGCCAAATTGAATAGTATTTTTCGGACGTATCAAATTTCCATTTTATTTGTATGTCAAGGGGTTAAGGAATTCGTTCACCGTTTATGTAAAAGTAGGTCAGAGAAAGTAACGACCGACGAACGAACATCCTTGAATATAATATTATTATTATTATTATTACTGTTTTCGATTAACAACACGCGTAATTAAAAAAAAAAAGGTATTTATTCATCACGATTACATAGAATCATTCAATAACTTAAAACTACACTACTAAAACGCAATTCAACGTGGCGCTAAATCGCATACATTATGAAAAGTAACATACAAAAGCGTTAAGTTTCGGGCAATACTGTTTCGTCAAGAAATACAAACTACTATCTATAAAAACTGTTGCGACACGATTGTTTCTTTTTATAATTGTGCACAGTTCGAGCCTACGAAAATCATGGTTCTAAGGGAACGATATAAATAAATTTTCTGTGAACTATTCGTGTGAACCTCTCTCCTGTCGTGAACAACAGGAAAAGTGGTACAGTAGCGGACATAAGTTTAAGACTAGAAGACGATATAAAATGTGGTACCATAATTTATAAATATTGTCTGTACATTTATTTTTGTTGTTAATTTTGGTAATATAGTGCTTACTGATTAATGCAGAACACAAAATTTGTTTACTGTACTGTTTCTCATATTTTTAATTACTTCATTTTTCGTCTGGTCTTAAACTTTTGTCCGCTACTGTACATTCTGCAGCGTTTACTCGTTAAGAAAAAAAAAAAAGAGAAAAAAAAATGGTAATCACCCGCATGACCAGCAGCGTGCGTGAAGAAAAAGGAAATGCAAGCACGGTCCCATTTCTGTGACGACAAACTGTGATAAATAACACCGACTGAAACCAGGAAAGGTAGATAAATGGACTGCGGATCTTCATGCGTTCGTGAAAAATGTTCACGCGCCAAAATGTGCAGCGTACAACACGTTATAAGCATGCAAGAACACAGAAAATATTCAAAATGAAACACGCGTTATAATATGTTCCATTGAGCGAAAAAAAATGTCTACGTACAGTACCGGACAAAAGTTTAAGACGAGAAGACAATATAAAGTATAGCACTCATTGATTAATACAGAACACGAAATTTGTTTACCATACTATTTCTCACATATTAATTAAATATTTCATTTTTGTCGACTGTCTGGTCTCAAACTTTTGTCCGCTACTGTACTTGCAAAGAACATTAGGTAACCCGAAAATTCTGATTTCTTTAAAATTTTGTGGGTTTGTTGAGAACATCGAGACTTCAGGGTGAAAATACCCCGTATATGTACAGTAGCGGACAAAAGTTTAAGACCAGAAGACAATATAAAGTATAGTACCATGGTTTATAAATATTGTCTGTACATTCATTTTTACCGTTAATAAGGTAATATAGTACTTATTGATTAATGCAGAACACGAAATTTGTTTACTGTACTATTTCTCACATATTAATTAATTATTTCATTTTTGTCGACTGTTTGGTCTCAAACTTTTGTCCGCTACTGTACTTGCAAAGAACATTAGGTAACCCGAAAATTCTGATTTCTTTAAAATTTTATGGGTTTGTTGAGAACATCGAGAGATATAAATTATTTTTTTTTTTTTTCATTGGCTACAGTTCGGGTTTTCAGGGTGAAAATACCCCGTATACGTACAGTAGCGGACAAAAGTTTAAGACGAGAAGACAATATGAAGTATAGCACCGTGGTTTATAAATATTGTCTTTTCATTCATTTTTATTATTAATAAGGTAATACAGTACTTATTGGTACGAAATTTGTTTACCATACTATTTCTCACACATTAATTATTTCATTTTTGTTGTCAACTCTTTGGTCTCAAACTTTCGTCCGCTACTACTGTAGATTCCACCCGTTTTAATTCCCTCCAACGAACTCTGAATTCGCCTGAAAAGTCCGCAGTCCAGTAATAAATTCTGTTCGATACTCTCACTTTCTCTAGCCAGTCACACTCTAACAAAATACGTCCCACGTCTGTTTCAGATTACGTGACCGGATAATTCGGTGTCGGGACGTTTAACGTGCCCCAGAAGAGCACGAGTCCCGTCGGATCGTGTCTGATGAAAAAGACGAACGGTCTGTTCGCTATGAGTCTCTTCTGGCTTCCGTCACGTTCCAGCACCACGCTCGTCACGGCCGCGGCCTCGGTGCCCTTTTCCGTGATGTCGATCTCCACTTTGTGAAGAACGTCGGAGGCGTACAGATGCGGGTTCACCAGATTGGCGGTGTTCCTCAAATCGTCCAGCCCGTATGACGGGAAATTTCGTTGCCTGACAAACTCCAGGAAGTCCTGATTAAGGGGCCTGCTCTGCCTTCTGTTCCTGCTTTTCAGCTCCTTCTGGAAACGGTACTTGTTTTCCTCGAGTTTCACAACCTTGACGCGATCGTTCGTTTCGGGTCCTTGTTTCATCCTGTACAGATTTTTATTCTCATTGTTCCTGGTATCACGAATGTTACGGTTCTTCTTGATGGTAAATCCGTTGGACCATTGCTCCACGGTGTAGCCACCGACTTTGTCCTCGTACGTGAAGAAATTTCGTTTCACCATGTGGCTCATTTGATTGCCATTGGGTCCAAAACGGTTGGGAAAGATCAACAGGTCGTTGTTCGACGGTTGCCTTGGCGGAATCGTGTTGACCTTGCCCGGGCGAGTGTAAGCTGTGGGCACTGTGGGTGCCACGGGTACGTTTCTGTTGCCCATGATGCTCCTCTGAGATACCAAGCTCAAGTCTGCTGCTGCTGGGTTAAACAAAGAACTTAAACCTAACTCGGCCAGTGTAGACTTCAAGCTGAGGCTGCTGCTCAGCTTCATTCGTGGCAGTCCAATGATACAGGTTTGATTCTTCATGTTTTTGATCAGATTGTCGATTATGTCGACTTTCAGTTTATTTTGGAATTCTCTAAGAGCTTTAGCGCCCTTCGCCGTGGGTAGGAGAATGTACATTGATGTCTGAAAAAGAATTGAAGAATAATGTGATAAACATTTATTTATTTATATAAATTTGCATGAAAGTAATATCTATTGCAAATGATTATAGTAAATGCTATAGCTCTTTCACACGACCTACAGTAGCGGACAAAGGTTTGAGATCAAAGAGTTAACGAGAATAAATTAATTGATATGTAAGAAATAGCATAATAAACAAAATTTGTATTTTGTGCTAGTTTGTAGTATGTGCTCTACAATAATAACAATAAAAATGAATGTATAAGCATTATTTGCAAATCATAAAGCTGTGCTTTACATTGTCCTCTCGGCTTAAACTTTTGTCCGTTACTGTATACGAGTGACTTCTTAGACTGATTTGATAATGAATAATGTCTACAGTTTTAAAAGGAAAGGGAAAATCTTACTGTACATTAAGAGTTGAAAAGATTAGATTACAATATCCTCTGCTTAGAGGATCTGCTAAATCATACTCCTTTATGAGGAATGCACAGAGACTAATCATTACTCTCAAGAAATAAAATAAATTCTTAGTATCTTCAATGTTAGACACTTTGAGAACCCTATGAAATGATATTTAACTAAGATAGTGGTTTCTAAGATGATTATACAAAGGACATTCATAATTTGATAAATATCAATTCAAATGAAATACAGAATTTTACATAAGATGAAATTTGTAAAGTACTTACTTCATGACCTTTGTATGGAAGGCCAAGAATCTTCACACCCAGTTGTTTATCTTCATAAAAGGGGAACATGCCTCCATTGTACATCATGTCGACATCAATTTGCTCAGTTGGTTCAATGAAGAATGGCCTCCTAATTAAACAGATCCAATCAACTGTATGATAAATCACATTCAAAGATGATTAAACAGTTGGGGAAAGTACTTAACACTTAACCAACAAAATGGAGATATCTCCCATTTTTTCCATAATAAATTGCCACCTCTGATTCTATTTACTTTCGTTGTTAGTTAGTCCTGATCTGGTGTTGAATTTATTAAAAATTGTATTTTGGAAAAGCAGAAAATGCATTTGATCAACTGTGAACAACCCTAGTTCAGCACTAACTAATGACAAAAGTAAATAGAATCAGTGGCAGAAGAAAGAATGGGAGACCTTCCCATTCGGTTGGCCAACTGTTGAAATAATGAAAAAAATTGTATTTCACATAATTTGCATACCTCTTCGTAGCTCCCTCCAAAAAGTGTTGGTTCCATTCACCGTTGAAGTAAAGGGCTGACAGAAGAATCACTGTGGTTTCCGGGCTTGGTACGTCGTTAAGGATACTAGAAATTTTCCCCATCGTTTTCTCCTTCACCCATGCGTTTATCTTGTTTTGTGTCTCCTTTCCATTTCTTGCAAAATCCACGTTGATCACTTCAGTCTGATAAACTTCTTTGCTAAGAGCTTTGAACTGTTCCAATATTGGATATCCATCCTGTATTATGATAATCATAAAAATTGTAATTAACCACCTGTTCAATTCACTGAAAACAAAATTGTAATCTGTTCACAGGAGAGAAACAAAATTTACCTGCACATACGTCGCTGTAGCGAAGTCTGTTCGTGGTCCAGGGGATCCCATGATCTTGTTTTGAAGCTGATTCAACATCAACCCAAACATCTGATGAACGATCTCAGAGTTTCGCGAGATATCGACCCCGGCCTCCAATCCAAGGACCCTGGACACCTCGTCGAAGGTTCGACCAGCAGAACCAGCAAGGACTATGGACAAAGTCACAGCAAGGCTGATCGGCGAGAACACTATGTTGTCACGTTGCTCGATCATGGATGTGCTTCTAGTTCTGTAGATTTCACGCTCCATATCCAGGGCAAGCTTCAGTATGCCATTAACTATGATGTCGTTCACCTGAAATTGTAATTAAAGCGAGTGCTACTGTTTGCTTTCACTCATCATAGCGTAAAGAACTATTGGAGGACACATCTGATAGGAGAAACTTTTCAATGAACCTTTACAAAGACTTCACTAATTTAAATAAACATAAAATGATCACAGATTATCAGAAACAACAAAAAGAAAGGCATGTACATGGTCAGAATTGAATGATGTCCCTACTCTAAAGTGAACTTGCTCTTTTCAAGTAATAAAACAAAGTAATTTATTGAAATTGAGCCTGAGAATTCCAAAAGATTAATACATCTTTATTACTGATTGCAACACGCCTAATAAAATAACTTTCCACATATGAGATTATTATCAAACTATCATTAATAGCAACACTGCCAAGCTTAAAGATCTCTGTCACATTGAACTTCTCGCTTTTGCTGTATAAATTGCAACACTTGCACAGTCTCTCCTTGTCTTCTATCAACAATTTCTCGAGCGTGTTTCACAATTATAAAAGTTAAACGCTTCTACTCTTCCCTGGTGACTCATACGCTAACACAAATTGAGCTATTATGCCTTCAAGCTTCTGCCAAGGGGACATCAAAACCTTTCACTGTACATGATTTTCGTGCTTACGTGAGTGCTCCAGTCTTGCAATGCATTCTCGACTACCTTCGGGCTCGATACAGCTGAATTCATCGTCTGTTGCTGGGTTGTACCGAACGCTGATGAACCTAATGGCGGAGTTTGCGAACCGAGAAATTGCGACTGCGGATTCACTTGGCTGGAATAGGCCACGTTCCTGTTTATAGAGGGTTGTGCTTGGCGCATAATCGTCGAAAAAGGACTCGGGGGCACGGTGGTGGTCCTCAACAGGGTGTGGTCGTCGGGGTAGATCAGTTGGCCGATGCAACTGCCCACGAAACTGAGCAATATCAATGTAGACTTCATTTCTGTAAGAAAAACAGGTAAGTGGTGATAATTAACAAACGTTTCCTGGCCAGAGAATAAATTTCTTCGGTTAATTATTATTAAGGAAAATGAGAATGGAAGATGTGCAGAAGTACAGTAGCGGACAAAAGTTGAAGACCAGACGGTCAAGGAAAATAAATTAATTGACTTATAAGAAATAGTACGACAAAGAAAATTCATGTTCCACGCTGATCGATAAATAGTGTTCTATCATAGTGATGATAAAAATTAATATATAGACAACATTTGCAATCCATACAGCTATACTTTACAATAAAATTAAAAATTTTAAATAAACTTTTGTCAGCTACTGTATCTGCTAAAAATATGAAAATTAAAATTATTAGCGTTATTAAATTATCATAATTATTATTTTTCTCATCAGGCACAAAAATTAAAACTGTTGTTGGTATCATTAAATTATTATAATTACTATTTTCCTTATTAAGATTCAAAAATTAAAATTATTAGCGTTATTAAATTATCATAATTATTATTTTTCTCATCAGATACAAAAATTAAAACTGTTGCTGGTGTCATTAAATTATTATAATTACTATTTTCCTTATTAAGATTCAAAAATTAAAATTATTAGCGTTATTAAATTATCATAATTATTATTTCTCTCATCAGATACGAAAATCAAAACTGTTACTGGTATTATTAAATTATTGAAATTATTTTCTCGCGCATTATTGAAATATGAAAATAAAAGCGAATAATTAGTTATTCAACGATTATTGAATAAGTAATTGTATTATGGTGTACGGTGATTAAATATTTGCATAATATAGCGGGGTGCGCCGAATTATCGGTTCGATTGCAGCATGTCTGGCAAATGTCAACGAGTTCAAGAAAATGACATGCACGATAATAGAATATTAAAGTAGGAATTTCTGCTATCATCATTACGAACGACTGATTACGTTGTTTTTGTTCGGAATGACAGTAACACAGGGTGACAATTACTCACACTATGCTTTATCTACGTTATTGGGTTTCTCCGTAAACTGTTAATTAATTCCTACTCGAAGGTCGAATTTGTATCAAAAAACGGATGATACTAATTACAATTTACGATATCAATTCAATATTTAACTAAATTCCCAATTTTTTAATACTCGTTATATGTACAGTGGCGGACAAAAATTTAAGATCAACGGATAAAAGAAAATAATATTAATTAATTAATAAGAAATAAAAGTATAAATAAAATTTATATTCTATGCTAATTAATAAATAGAGATATTTTGAAAATAGCGCCTACAGTAGTGGACAAAAGTTTAAGACGAAATGGTCAAAGAAAATAAATTAATTAATTAATAAGAAATAACGGTATAAATAAAATTTGTATTCTATGCTAATCAATAAATAATGTTCTACCATAATGATAATAAAATTGAATAGATAAACAATATTTGAGAACAATAAAATTATGTTTCATACTTTCCTATCGTCTTAAACTTTTGTCCCCAACTGTAAATTAATTAATTAATAAGAAATAACAGTATAAATAAAATTTGTATTCTATGCTAATCAATAAATAGTGTTCTACCATAATTACAATAAAAATGAATGGATAAACAATATTTGCGAACCATAAGATTATTTTATTTTTTTTTTTTAATTAAATTTTCAAATCTCTGATGAGATTTATTCGCTGTACAGTGATATATCATAATAATGGCTTATTATGTTTTACATTATCCTGTCGTCCGGCGTAGATTGTGTTTTAATGTTCACGAAATTTATCAGACATCCGTGAGAGATTAACGAGATAAAATGATGAGCTTACATTTGACACTAACGTAACCGAGAAATGGGTACACATCGAACAGACTGACAACGGTAAAGACTGGAACCGGTTTCTTAAAACCTTGATATTTATTTGCGGATCGCAGGGTGGTTTAAAGATTAGCTTACCGCAAACAGTTGCGAGTCATAGATAAGGGAAGTTGAAGAACATTTTAAGAATTCAGGATTTTATGCAAAATATTTCCAAATACATTATATACGCATACTTAATGATATATAATATATAAAAATTGCATTATGTAATTGTTACTAACAAAATTAATATAATAATTTAAATTGTGAAATTCCATATAATTTAATGACGTACAGTAGCGGACAAAAGTTTAATACAAGAAGACAATATAAAGTATAATACCATGGTTTATAAATATTGTCTGTACGTTAAATTTTATTGTTAATAAGGTAACATAGTACTCGTTGACTGTACTACTGTACTATTTCTTATATATTAATTAATTCATTTTTCTTGACTGTCTAGTCTTAAACTTTTGTCCGCAACTGTACTTGCAAAGAACATTAGGTAACCCGAAAATTCTGATTTCTTAAAAATTTTGTGGGTTCGTTGGGAACATCGAAACTTTAGGATGAAATTATCCCCGTATATGTACAGTAACGGACAAAAGTTTAAGACGAGAAGATAATATGAAGTATAACACCATGGTTTATAAATATTATCTCTACATTCATTTTTATTGTTAATAAGGGGTAACATAGTACTCGTTGATTAATACAGAACACAACATTTGTTTACTGTACCATTTCTCATATATTAATTAATTCATTTTTCTTGACTGTCTAGTCTTAAACTTTTGTCCGCTACTGTACTTGCAAAGAACATTAGGTAACCCGAAAATTCTGATTTCTTTAAAATTTTATGGGGTCGTTGGGAACATCGAAACTTCAGGGTGAAAATACCCCGTATATGTACAGTAGCGGACAAAAGTTTAAGACGAGAAGATAATATGAAGTATAGCACCATGGTTTATAAATATTGTCTCTACATTTTTATTGTTAATAAGGGGTAATATAGTACTCGTTGATTAATACAGAACACAACATTTGTTTACCGTACCATTTCTCATATATTAATTAATTCATTTTTGTCGACTGTCTGGTCTTAAACTTTTGTCCGCTACTGTAGATGAGTTTTCTTGTTGCACAGTATGCAAATACTTTTTCGAGCCACTGTACAAGGTCGTTAGTTCGATTGGCGCGTTTGTTGAAAAAAAAAGATATAGTTGTAGTTATAAATCCAACTCAAATCATTTATAATTTTCATTTGTTTTTTTTTATTTCGTGTTGACCTCTAAACATATTAAACTTCACGAATATAATTTAGTTTCCGCCAAAATTACAATTTAAATATCAAATTGAAACAAAATTTTACGCATGACGAATATAGTCGTGATGACACAAAATTTTGCCATATCTCCATGACGGATATAGTCGTCAAACACACTTAACTGGTTAAGGAACGAAAGAGAGAAAAGAAAAACAAGGAAATATCATGTTCGATAAACGGATGTCGTGTAACTGGTAGCTGATAAAAAGCACCGTTGAACACAAGTTTCAGTATGATTTTAATTATGTTCCTGCGACGATACGCTTTGACCAGTTTCCAAGCATTATCGTCTCTCCGTGAACACATGGCCGTGCAAATTTCCTATCCGCATAACATTATCAGGTTTTCTATGCGAGGTCTGTCTATCTGTGAAATTTTCCTGCCATTATTCCAAGCGAAAACTATAACTAGATCGGGTTCCGGTTGACATTTTAATTCATCCTTAATAATCATCTGCTTAATAATATTTTCGATTCAAAATAAAAATGTTATTTTATGGTAAAAATCTAAAAATCAAAATTCAAGGGTTTATTTAAAAATTAGCTTGATTTTCGATGCTGGGATAAACTTTTAACTATTTTAAATAAATATAATTGCTACATGCAATATATTGTAAGTCATAGGCTGTGCTATTATTTCATCGCGCACTGTATATTTCGTAACTTAATAATTTAGAAAATAGAACTAAAAATTCAAAAATCAAAATTCAAGGGTTTATTTAAAAATTAGTTTGATTTTCGATGCTGGGATAAACTTTTAACTATTTTAAATAAATATAATTGCTACATGCAATATATTGTAAATTATAGGCTGTGCTATTATTTCATCGCACACAGTATATTTCGTAACTTAATAATTTAGAAAATAGAACTAAAAATCAAAAATCAAAATCAAGGGTTTACTTAAAAATTAGTTTGATCTTTGATGCTGGGATAAACTTTTAACTATTTTAAATAAATATAATTGCTACATGCAATATATTGCAAATCATAGTCTGTGCTATCATTTCGTCACACACTGTATATTGCGTAACTTAATAATTTAGAAAATAGAACTAAAAATTCAAAAATCAAAATTCAAGGGTTTATTTAAAAATTAGTTGATTTTCGATGCTGGATAAACTTTTAACTACTTTAAATAAATATAATTGCTACATGCAATATATTGCAAATCATAGGCTGTGCTTATTTCATCGCACACTGTATATTTCGTAACTTAATAATTTAGGAATAGAACTAAAAATCTAAAATCAAAATTCAAGGGTTTATTTAAAAATTAGTTTGATCTTTGATGCTGGGATAAACTTTTAACTATTTTAAATAAATATAATTGCTACATGCAATATGTTTTTAAGTCATAGGCTGTGCTATTATTTCATCGCACACAGTATATTTCGTAACTTAGTAATTTAGAAAATAGAACTAAAAATTCAAAAATCAAAATTCAAAATTCAAGGGTTTATTTAAAAAATTAGTATGACTTTTAATGCTGGGATAAACTGCATGCAATATATTGCAACTCATAGGCTGTGCTATTATTTCATCGCACACAGTATATTTCGTAACTTAATAATTTAAAAAATAGAACTAAAAATTTAAAAATCAAAATTGAAGGGTTTATTTAAAAAATCAGTATGACTTTTAATGCTGAGATAAACTGCATGCAATATATTGCAAATCATAGGCTGTGCTATCATTTCATCGCACACTGTATACGGTGTGGCACGATTTGCCGCGTCATTGGCGACCAGAGAGGCGACAATATCGTGGAAGAGTGCGAGCTTCCAGCGGGAAAACCCACGTCGGATGTCATCGGGAATCGACTGCGAGACGGATGTGAAAATGCGTGACCCAGGCACGCGTTCACGATCGATTTCACGTTAATAGCGCGGGACTCCATAAATGCGCAAAACAGCTGAAAAAGTTTTGTCCCTAACCGTCGCGATCTCGAGTGCAAAGGTTTAACCAAAGATCAATGCCTGGCACCAACTAAAAACAATTATGGGCATCTAAAACCATAAGAAAACCGGACAGAAACTAGCTCATCCCTACGCCAATTACATCTCCAGTCTTACTTAGACTATTGGAGATTATGGATTGAAAGGAACAAAATAATGATAACTGTTCACTTAAGATTTTACTAGAATTTATTTCTAAGGGAAGGTATATCGCTTTCTGAACCTGATCTCTACACAGCGAGAGGCAACACTCGAATGAATAGAAAAAGACTAAAGGACACAGTTCATTAGGGTCCTCTACGACCCGTTCTCCGGAACCTCCTCAGCCGATAGCTCGACCTTACATAAATATTTCTTCGAGGCGATTGATTTTTTTTTCTTTTTTTATGTGAGTGTTTAACGTCGCATCGACTACCAGGTCATTAGCGACGGTTTAATAGTGGGTTAAATTTTGTTAGTTAAGGGGGTATTCTAGTCTAGAGATCAATTTTTTAGGTGCTATTTGGGATTTTTTATTTTTTAAACCATAAAGACATTGTGTCGGGATTTGTGGCATGGTCTTGATCTATATTTAAGAAGTATACAGTATTTTTTTCATGAAAAAATATTTATAATTGTCGAAGATACAGCTAGTTTAGTAGTGCCCCTTCAATTGAACATGCCTGCATGGTTGCCACGATTTCGGCAGTTCTTCTTCTCTCAAATGGACAAACAAACATCCATTATGTTCAGTATGAACGTGACTATCGTCGGTACCAATAGTGTATAAAAACATTGAAGAGAAAATTTTTGGCAGCACTTTAAAGTTAGGTTATCGGTTCTTTGTGCTTTTTTTCAAATTTAGCGTGCCAAAAAAAACAGTTAAAAACATTATATTTTAAAAATTTTGGTACGGACGATAGAGACACATGTGCTGAAGGTACCCTCCAAATTTGGTCGTAATCGGTCAACTAGATCTTGAGATATCATGGCAACTATTTTGAAAAATGTGGTTTCGAAAAAAACGCATATAAAGTATTTCATACGAATATACCTGCTATTGCAGAACCGTGCAACGGTGCGTCGCACGCTACGGACAAACGCTTATAACTTCATCAATTTTTCAAATTCAACAATATCCACTGGTACAAATATTTTCAAAGGCATATACTTTCAGAAAATGAAATTTAAAAAAAAATTGATTTTTTGAAGGTTCTAGACTAGAATACCCCCTTAAGTCGGAGTCGAATAGACATTCCAATGTGTTTTTTATATCCTTTTCTGAAGTCAGTGCCGCGTGGGGGATAATTTTATGCTTTTTCCTATAGGCTTCGAATTTTATACAATCGTATACAAGGTGGTGAACAGTAATTTTGGTACGACAGGTATTGCAGATTGGTGGTTCCTTTTTTTTTTTTTTAGTAAATATTCATGAGTAATCCTGGTGTGGCATTATTATCCTCTCCTTCCTATTTAGCTCACTGATAGGGATTTGTCGAGTGAAATCTTTTACAACGTTGTGGATTTTTGTCTTGTTTATTCGTTAAGATACGAATTTCCAACATAGGCCTCGCGAACAACAAGAAAAGCAACATAGCAGGGTAATCAGGTTTCGAAGCCCAGGTACCTTCGATACCGATCAACGACGATCCAAGAAACACCTGTCTATCTCAGCACCCCGTCGATGGCCCTGAACGATCGGCATTCCTCCGCAAGCTCGATCATTCTCTTGTATTTTTCTCTATTTCCACCTGTTGTGCAGATCGGCAAACGATCATCGTGACCGACCGCGAACAACTTTTATTCCCCCCCTGTTAAATCGCCATAAATCGCGGCGCTCGTGGTCGGCTGTCGGGATTCCCTGGGGATCCGTGAGCTCGATGACCCTGCCATGAATTGCACGGGTACGGTTGGAAAGAACAATGGCCAAGAACAGGATTCAAACGTTCCCGATGGAAGGTAATTGTGGACGGTTGAAGCGTAAGATGGAGAAACGATAATTGATTAATGGTGTCATAATTCATCGAGGCTTCAGGTATGACGACCTTATCAACGACCAGAGACGATCACTGCACGATCATTGATGTTGAATCGTTTCGTTTTCCAAATGACGCAAACATAAATACGGAGACGTTACTTTCGATGTGTAATCCCGTCGTTTATACGGTTGAAGATGGACACGAAAATTTTGTTCATTCTCTTGTTCACATTCCCTAGGTAATCTCTGGTGATCGTTAGATGATTCACCCTGTATACACGTACATTTTGCGAAGCACTGGTACACGTAGCGAAATTGTTTTATAATTATCGTAACAAAGTAAGTTACAGTAGAGCCTACTTCATATGAACGCTCATAATTTGAACGGTGTAATTTAGATATTTTATTATGTTAATAGAGCGAAATTTCTTGATTGCAAAGACACAGAAGTTTCAGCAGCAGAGTGGAAATGAATGAACAAAATTTTCGTCTTACGGAAGTTATCGAGTTATAGAGGTATAATTAAATATAATTAATATATAATAAATATATTAATATCAATATATAAATATAAATATATAGATATAAAGATATAAATATAAATATATAGATATAAAGATATAAATATAAATATATAGATATAAAGATATAAAGATATAAATATATAGATATAAATATAAATATATAGATATAAATATAAATATATAGATATAAAGATATAAATATATAGATATAAAGATATAAATATAAATATATAGATATAAATATATCAGTATAAATATATTACTATAGATATGCCTATATAAATATATTGCTATAAAATATTATTATATAAATATATTGCTATAAATATAATAATATATAATTAATTGATTCAACAATCCAGAAATTCCTGAATTGCGAGGCCCCCATAAAAGACCAGATTCGAGTCTACAGCCCCCCCCCCCCAGTCTGCTTTTAATCCGTGGCTACAAGTTTCAGTCGCGAATATTTCGCGTTGGTCCGTGGGCACCTTTAATCGTATAATCAAAGAACGATAAACAATAATCAGATCGTCCCGAATTACATGATCATTAGTCACAACAACTCTGACGCCCTTGAGTCAATTTTACGTTGAAAAGACGCAGTCACGGGCCGAACTATCGGATACGCAAGTACGTGTTTTGTTACAGAAAACGATGATCGTCGCTGAGATAATCGCGAGGATGTCTGCTCTCAACGAAACTGGTTCTGCGGTCATCGATGATCTTGCAGATCCACGGAGTTCTCCGTGAAATTTGCATCCACGTGTCAGAATTCGCGTCATCTTGCGGTGAATACAACAATTTTGCTTGCTATTAATGTCACACTTGTCATTAATTACATGCGTACGTTTTCGTATCACCGTTACCGTTATTATGTTTCCGATTACGATTATCGTTGATATTACTTTCTTCAATTTTGTACGATTTTCCGTCAGCCTGACGCGTTTATATTTCAGATTCTTTTTTTTTTTTTCTTTTTTTTCCACTAACAGTTATCGAACGTATCCCTTTGAATTCAATTTTTCGAAATTTTCCAAAATTACGTTTAACGCTTTCAAAATTATCCTGCCAAACTTTCTGGTTGAAAGTGTAATTTAATTTGAAACTTGGTGGAGTACTTAGTGAAGAACTTCGATTAATAGACCTCGTCGGAAACGCCACAGTGTAATTTTAATTGCGGATACACGGTAAGGTCTCGATTAATGTGAGTTCAAATTACGCGATAACCAATTTGGTGTGAATCATACAATAATATACACCGAGTCACGTTTAACGCCGATGAAAATGAGGAGAATGCGATAGGCTTAAACATACGTGAGATTTATAAGTTGCGGACAAATTTTTGAGAACGATAAAAACGCCATTATCTTGGTAATTCAATAAACACATACATGAATATGTAAATACATTTCCATTAAGCTGGAATCGATTACTGTGCGTTTCACACTCCTACTCAAATCACGCCATTAGTTCCAGAGATTAATCGTTAACACTAATCGAGACCCAACCAGCGCGCAATTACAGAATACCCAAACCCAAAACGATCGAATCGTGAAACTGCACTATTTACAAGCGACCATTCTTCAAATGTTCAAATAACGTGATCAATTCCTAAAATTCATGGTTCACACTAATCGAAACCCAGCCAGTACGCGATTACAAAATACCCCAATGCATAACGATCGAATCACAAAATTGCACTATTTACAAGCGAAGATTCTTCTATACGTACATTTCAATTGCTCGAATAACTCGATCAATTTCTAAAATTCATCGTTAACACTAATCGAAACCTAGTCTGTCCACAATTATAGAATGCCCCAACTCAGAATGCTCGAATCATGAAACTGTACCATTTAAAACAAATAATCTTCCATACGTACATTTCAAGTGTTCAAATAACGCGATCAGTTCCTAAAATTTATCGTTAACACTAATCGAGACCCAGCCAATACGCAATTACAGAATATTCCAACCCGGAATGCTCGAATCACGAAACTGTACCATTTGCAAACGAGCATTCTTAAAGTGCTCGAATAACGCGATCAGTTCCCAAAATTTATCGTTAACACTAATCGAGACCCAGCCAGTACACAATTACAGAATACTCCAATCCAGAATGTCTGAATCGCGAAACTGTACCATTTGCAAACGAGCATTCTTAAAGTGCTCGAATAACGCGATCAGTTCCCAAAATTCATCGTTAACACTAATCGAGACCCAGCCAGTACGCAATTACAGAATACTCCAATCCATAACGATTGAATCACGAAATTACATTATTTGCAAACGAGCATTCTTAAAGTGCTCGAATAACACAGTGAGTTCCCAAAATTCATCGTTCACACTAATCGAGACCCATCCAATACGCAATTACAGAATACTCCAACCCAGAATGTCTGAATCTCTAAACTGTACCATTTAAAACAAGCACTTTTCCATACGTACGTTTCAAGCGTTCAAATAACGCGATCAGTTCCCAAAATTCATTGTTAACACTAATCGAGACCCAGCCAGTACGTAATTACAGAATACCTCCAACCCAGAATGCTCGAATCGTGAAACTGTACCATTTGAAGCGAGCATTCTTTCAATTCGACTCGCTCGTCCATCGCATCCGTGTTCGAGCCACGAGAAACCCCGACCTCCCTCAAATTCCTCGACCTCGTTCGCTTACCTTTCGTATTGTCCTTTGGCGCTTCTCTTCCCTCCAAATGCCGCGTCCCCTGTCACAGCCTGCGCTCGTGTGCCGGCTTTTCTGCGTCAAGCTTGACAATAACTTCTCAACGAGTCCCGTGTGATCCGTTTCACATAACCGTGACACGCGTGGTCGGCGATAAATGTGCGCGGTAGCTACTGGGCGCGCGTGTGTGCTCGATGAAGCGAAAAAGAGGAGGATCCGCTTGTACGTCCTCGCGGGGTCCACTCCTGTACGTGCGAATCGATCAACAGCCACGACACGACTGACTGACTCACTGCGGCCTCCGTTGTGTTCCGTTGTATTTACCGGGTTCCTCTCTGCCGCTTCCCCGTCCGGCGCACGTCCTGGTCACGGTGTACGTACGAAAGCGAGGCAGTGTGTGGTCCCTTCCCCAGGGACCCCTGTCTGATCCAGATATCGGCAGATCGCGGCGATGGCACGGGGCCCGGGCAATTGTTCGAGGTATATAACGTTGACCCACGGGTTTCCCGAGACCGTTTATAGTCCGCGACAAAATGATAGCACAGCCTATGATTTATGATATGTTGCTTGCAACGATTATAAACCTGATTCCTTTTAAAATATTTCAGGTTTATCCCGGCATTAAAAATCAGGCTAATTTTTAAATAAATGTATGAATTTCGGTTTTTAGATTTTTAGTTCTATTTTTTACATTATTATGTTACGAGAGATACAGTCCACGACAAAATGATTTACGATATGTTGCTTGTAGCGATTGTAAACCTGATTCGTTTAAAATATTTCAGGTTTATCCCAGTATTAAAAATCAGGCTAATTTTTAAATAAATGTATGAATTTCGGTTTTTAGATTTTTAGTTCTATTTTTTACATTATTATGTTACGAGAGATACAGTCCACGACAAAATGATTTACGATATGTTGCTTGTAGCGATTGTAAACCTGATTTATTAAAAATATTTCAGGTTTATCCCAGCATTAAAAATCAGGCTAATTTTTAAATAAACGTTTGAATTTCGATTTTTAAATTTTTAGTTCTATTTTCTACATTATTTTGTTACGAGAGATACAGTCCACGACAAAATGATTTACGATATGTTGCTTGTAGCGATTGTAAACCTGATTTATTAAAACTATTTCAGGTTTATGCCAGCATTAAAAATCAGGCTAATTTTTAAATAAACGTTTGAATTTCGATTTTTAGATTTTTAGTTCTATTTTCTACATTATTTTGTTACTAGAGATACAGTCCGCGACAAAATGATAGCACAGCCTATGATTTACGATATTTTGCATGTAGTTTATCCCAGCATTGAAAACTGTACTGATTTTTAAAGAAACGATTGAATTTCGATTTTTAGATTTTTAGTTCTATTTTCTACATTATTATGTTACGAGGGATACAGTCCGCGACAAAATTAAATTTACAGTAAAAAGTGTTCGTCTGTATTATTCAGAAACATACCGGTACAGTGTATGGATACGTGTGCAAAACTTGCATACATTACGTTAGACTCGAAAAATCCTAAAAATAAGATAGTGTGCTATAATTTTGTCGCGTACTGTACAACTCGAGGAACAGATAAGAGCAAGATTTGGCGAGTATTGCGAAGAAAATATTTTGACGATTTAACTACTTAATCAGGCATGGGAGACTACTGAATTAACAAAAACAGTTTTAATAACTGGAAATACAGTAGCGGACAAAAGTTTAAGATCAGAGATAAATAAATTAATTTGTACGAAATAGCAGGATAAACGGAATTCGTATTATATGTTAATTTTAGTTCCACCATAATTCTACCATGAAACTATATTTTACCATGTCCTCTCCCCTTAAACTTTTGTCTGCTACTGTACCTGTGTTCAACGAGGGAAATGAAATAAATCTTTTTATAAGGCGTTGAATTATTAAAAATTAAGATTGATCGTTATGGAAAGTTTACTTTTAACATGCTTGGGATTTACGTGTTAAAAATGATTTCTTTTATTTTTAATTATTTCTTTGTTTGATTGTCAAACGTGTATTTGAAAAACATTAAACTTAAATCTATTTTTTATTCTTTTCCTTTTTTTTTCAATTTTACTGTTGTTTTTCATTTGGTTAGGTAACACATACGACTTAATTTTGAAAATACATAGATTTAAAACAGTCTGACTCACGCGTACGAAAATGAAACAATAATTTTCTGCTTTATTCTCTATTTGAATAAACTGGTTGCCTGAACTAATTGCTCAAATAATTTGCGAGCCTATTATGTCAGTTGAATCAAAAATATTTCTTCCTAAAACCATTAAATATTATACAGTGATTGTGCATGCTGTATGCATACCATCTGATTCTTTATTTAAACAAAATTATCTGCAAATTATTTATTTAACCAAATCTGCAGGACAATTAATTTTTCAACTCCAAATATCTATTTTGGTGATTTGCCAATGGTGTCTGGCATTCTATTAGTTAATATTAACATATTCCATTTTATATTAATCTTATTCTTATTTATATTTGTTATGTTTTATACAAATTAATGTTAATATAGTATTGTTCGCTTTATATTTAATTTTTGAAGCTGAAACGTGTACTTCCAATTGACAACATACATTAAATTAACTGGTTTATTAACTTTCACCACAAAATAACACCATGAAAGATTAAAAGTAATTGAAGTTGACGAAATTTTCAAAAAACAGGAACCAGTTTGCAAATATTCCAAAGATTAGACCATAAATTATTATTATTGTTATTATTATTATATTATTATTATATTATTATTATTATTATTATTATTATTATTATTATTATATAAATTATTGTTTGTTACATAACACGTCACACTGAATGAGGTAAACAATGTTATAATAAAATAACAGCTTCAGACGTACATTTTGATGAAACGTTTCTTAAAGAACCGATAACAGTTAACCTTTACTCTACACACATCTCAAGCAGTTCAATGATTTGCATACCAATTGTCATGTAGATTAATCCAATTGTGCGTATACATACTTAATCTGAATGGCTACGGTAGCCTTCTTTTTTTCCGCTTGAAATTCGTTTGTAATCATTATTCATTAACGAGTCGAGGTACGTGAGATGGATCCATGGGTCAGGAGTGGGATTTTTAAGCGAAATAACAGGTTTCCCCCAGGGATGTGCCTGCTTTCAGCGGGAAAAAGTAGATTTATGGAGAAGTCTGGAGACACGGAATGCATAACCGAAAATAATTCAAATTGCTGATTCGGAAATTCAACAAATTCATCTTAAAAACACAAGTTAAACACCAAATCACTGGACTGGGTCAATTTGACTCACTTGTGATTTCGTCAAATTCAAGTTTCAAGTTCTGCTAAACGTAATAAAATATAATAAAAATAATATGTTTTAACACTTTTAGTGTTAAGTAAGTTAATTAACCCTTTATCTGGTAACGTTGATCTCAAGCAACATGTGTTTCTAGCAGCTTACATGTGAAAGAGCAACATGCCCTAATTATTTATGCCCATTGCATAAATTATGCTAATCAAGTTTTTTCACCTCTTCACTCTTTTAGAAAGGGCATACATACTTAACTTGGATAACTCCCAAATTTGTTTATTCGAAATTTCAATGCTTGTCAGACAAAGGGTTAATTAGTTAGTCTTGAACTAGTACTGTTCATGAATTTTTCAAAATACAATTTTTAATAAATTCAACATCAGCTCAGGATCTACTGATAACAAAAGTAAATGGAATCAATGGCACTGCTTTGTCAAAGAAAAAATTGGAGATCTCTCCATTCAGTTGGCTAAGTGTTAAAAATAGAATATATATAAAAATTGTTTTGAATAAACTTTCTTTAAAATACAGTTTTATTTATTTTTTTTTTTAATTTTAATTTTCATGTTTGAGTTAAATTGACTCATTTCAGGCAAAATAGGTATATACCCAACACCTGGCAATTTAGTGTTAACAGATTTTCTTGTATTCAATGTAAAAATAAAGAAATTGGTGAAATTGTATTATTTGTACACGTTTGTTTCAATATAAAATGATTTTAAAGTACTTGTAAAATGTTTCCCTAACACTAGATTGCTGGAGTGGGTCAATTTGACCTACTTGTGATTTTGTCAAGTTCAAGTATCATGTGAAAGGAATAGAAGTAAAGGTGTTTTTCTGTTAAATGTAATAAAAAAATCTGCGTTAAATACATTTTAACACTTAGCCAACCGAATGGGGAGGTCTATCATTTTTTTCTTGACAAAACAGTGCCATTGATTCTATTTACTTTTGCTATTAATTAGTCTTGAACTAGTACTGTTCATGAATTTTCCAAAATACAATGTTTAATAAATTCAACATCAGCTTAGGACCAACTGATAACAAAAGTAAATAGAATCAATGGCACTGCTTTGTCAAAGAAAAAATTGGAGATCTCTTCATTCGGTTGGCTAAGTGTTAAAAATAGAATATATATAAAAATTGTTTTGAATAAACTTTCTTTAAAATACAGTTTTATTTTATTTTATTTTTTTTTAATTTTAATTGTCATGTTTGAGTTAAATTGACTCGTTTCAGGCAAAATAGGTGGATACCCAACATCCGGTAATCTAGTGTTAATTGGTAGTTTAAGATCAAGCTGGGCAATTTCACTCGACGAAAGTGTTTCAGGGGTATTTTTACAGTATTTCCAAGGGAACAAGTCGATTTAGGCGCTAATGATAGGGTATAGATGGGTTTCCCCATGCAAATCCAGAAGGATGGTTACTTTAGCAGTCGTTCACATATACCTACTTATGAAAACATCGTATAATTCTGAATAATGTTCAAAAATACATATGAATCAATCTTATGGGTAAAATATTTTTGGTTTTACATATTTCATAAAAATCTTACTTTTCTTCTTCAAATTATAATGATATTCAGCAATCATCAAAGTAATTATAAATATGGTGAAAAAATATCTCTTTTTAATTTTTAACTCAGACTACTCTCAATACTGAAATCACCAGCATATACAATTATCGTGAATCACACATTCTCATCAAACTTTGATTATAAATATGAAAATAAAGAACTTTTTTTAACGTATATTTTCCTATTTCAAGATTTGACTCGTTTCCATGCGATTCGTTTAATAAAATGCCATTTTTTTAAATTTTTAACTTAGTCTACCTCAGATCACCATCATATACAATTATCGTGAAACACATATTCTGATTAAGCTTCAATTATAAATGTAAAGATAAAAAATTTTCCTATTTCGCGATTTGGCTCGTTTCCATGCGATTCGTTTAATAAAATGCCTTTTTTTTTTTAATTTTTAACTTAGACTACCTCAGATCACCATCATATACAATTATCGTGAAACATATATTCTAATTAAGCTTCAATTACAAATGTAAAGATAAAAAACTTTCCTATTTCGCGATTTGGCTCGTTTCCATGCGATTCGTTTAATAAAATGCCTTTTTTTTTTAAATTTTTAACTTAGTCTACCTCAGATCACCATCATATACAATTATCGTGAAACACATATTCTGATTAAGCTTCAATTATAAATGTAAAGATAAAAAATTTTCCTATTTCGCGATTTGGCTCGTTTCCATGCGATTCGTTTAATAAAATGCCTTTTTTTTTTTAATTTTTAACTTAGACTACCTCAGATCACCATCATATACAATTATCGTGAAACATATATTCTAATTAAGCTTCAATTACAAATGTAAAGATAAAAAACTTTCCTATTTCGCGATTTGGCTCGTTTCCATGCGATTCGTTTAATAAAATGCCTTTTTTTTTTAAATTTTTAACTTAGACTACCTCAGATCACCATCATATACAATTATCGTGAATCACACATTCTCATCAAACTTTGATTATAAATATGAAAATAAAGAACTTTTTTTAACGTATATTTTCCTATTTCAAGATTTGACTCGTTTCCATGCAATTTGATGAATAAAATGCCCCTTTTTTTATTTTTAACTTAGACTACCTCAGATCACCATCATATACAATTATCGTGAAACACATATTCTGATTAAGCTGCGATTATAAATATGAACAAAATCCATGGATGGGTTGTTTGAGTTGGACAAACATCGGCCAGGTCTTTGAAGCAGATAGGAATTGTTTTAATAGTTGACGCATCCCAAAAGGCACGCACGGCAATCTTATGGGTTTTCCCAAGGGTTGACTGTTCACCGGAAGGGTTACCAGCGAAATAGAATTATCTGATTTCCTTCAACAGCTGCGAATCATTTTTCCTACGGAATACAATTTCTTGAGACTCATGCCGTCGTCAGATTTCTAGGTGTCGCTTAGATAAACGAGATACCGTCGTTCGATTCAAACAGAGATATCAATACCTGAAGAACACGCTTGAGACTGCACCAACGGGACAGGCTTCTCGGAGGATCTATTTCTAGAATTTCGATTAATACCGCGGATCAATAGTTGGCGTGACGCATCGAAACGGGAAAGGTTCGGCTAAATTTTAGCCGATGACGTTTTTCGTTTGGGAAAATGGTAAGTAATTAATAAATCAATGACATGACGCAGAGATGTTTCGAACAAAGTGCTTTTTATTGATAAAAAAAAAAATACAAGCTTCGTGAGCTTTGTTCTTAAAAATTTTTATTTTACCTTATCTTAGAGTGAAATAAAATTTTGTGTGGCAAAGATATTTCGAACAAAATATTAATAATAAAAAAAAATACAAGCTTCGTGAGCTTTATTCAAAAATTTTTATCCTACTCTAATTTATTTTACCTTATTTTAAAGTAAAATAAAATTTTATGTGACACAAAAATGTTTCGAAGAAAGTACTTTTTATTGATACGAAAATACAAGCTTCGTGAGCTTTGTTCTTAAAAATTTTTATTTTACCTTGTTTTAGAGTGAAATAAAATTTTACATGACGCAGAGATGTTTGGAACAAAATATTAATAATAAAAAAAAATACAAGCTTCGTGAGCTTTGTTCTAAAATTCTTATTCTACTCTAATTTATTTTACCTTATTTTAAAGTAAAATAAAATTTTATGTGACACAAAAATGTTTCGAAGAAAGTACTTTTTATTGATACGAAAATACAAGCTTCGTGAGCTTTGTTCTTAAAAATTTTTATTTTACCTTATCTTAGAGTAAAATAAAATTTTGTGTGGCAAAGATATTTCGAACAAAATATTAATAATAAAAAAAAATACAAGTTTCGTGAGCTTTATTCTAAAATTCTTATTCTACTCTAATTTATTTTACCTTATTTTAAAGTAAAATAAAATTTTATGTGACACAAAAATGTTTCGAAGAAAGTACTTTTTATTGATACGAAAATACAAGCTTCGTGAGCTTTGTTCTTAAAAATTTTTATTTTACCTTATCTTAGAGTGAAATAAAATTTTACATGACGCAGAGATGTTTGGAACAAAATATTAATAATAAAAAAAATACAAGTTTCGTGAGCTTTGTTCTAAAATTTGTATTCTACTCTAATTTATTTTACCTTATTTTAAAGTAAAATAAAATTTTACGTGACGCAGAGTTGTTTCGAACAAAGTGCTTTTTATTAATAAAAAAAAATAAATACAAGCTTCATGAGCTTTGTTCTACAATTTGTATTCTACTCTAATTTATTTTACCTTAT
This sequence comes from Tetrapedia diversipes, assembly GCA_033822845.1. NCBI lineage: Eukaryota > Metazoa > Arthropoda > Insecta > Hymenoptera > Apidae > Tetrapedia > Tetrapedia diversipes. The sequence goes on from JAOPTO010002281.1 coordinate 132,319, forward strand.
ATTAGAGTAAAATAATATTTTACGTCAGCGTTATTATCAGTGTTTTATTTAGAAGAAAAAAATTAAGGTCATCGAAAATAAATATTGTTTCAGGTACGCCTACACACGTTCCCTGTCTATCTTCTCCAAACAAAGATACAATCGCGAAAATAGTATAATTTCTCTCTTGTACGTTTATTGGTAACGTATTTTTAGATAATAACTGGAAATAACTGTTTTTCAAACAGTTGCTTGGCTGTTCAACTGTTTTCAGAAAAATAGGTTTATATTGTTATAACAATGATGTATACGTAGTAATATGCAAGGTGATATACATCCATAATATGATAAATGTTAATTTAAAAATTTGGAAATATGTGAATCACTGCATATAAATGGTAAAAAAAAAATAGAATTGTCACTATAATCCATTTGTCATATAATAGTGAAATATATAAATGTCAAATAAATAGTAAAAAATAGAATTGTCATTATAATCCATTTGTCATATAATAATAAAATATATAAATGTCAAATAAATAGTAAAAAATAGAATTGTCATTGTAATCCATTTGTCATATAATAATAAAATATATAAATGTCAAATAAATAGTAAAAAATAGAATTGTCATATAATAATAAAATATATAAATGTCAAATGAATAATAAAAAATAAAATTGTCATTGTAATCCATTTGTCATGTAATAGTAAAATATATAAATGTCAAATAAATGGTAAAAAATAGAATTGTCACTGTAATCCACTATGTATGTCTCATAGTACTCTTATAATTTTAAGAACTAAAAATTAAATTTAAAAATTATAAATTAAGTCTAACAAAAAAAAGTTTGCTTGTAACTCATCTATTTTCATTATTCGTCGGTACAACAAAATTGACCGTAGCCAGTGCTTCGTGCCTGGAATTAAACATCAATGAAATACTCATGGTCAGGTGACTAATTACGGTGCCACCTGGAAATTTGAACAATTGATGGTCACAAGTAAAATCACCGGAACCACGGGACGGTTATCTTCAATGGAGCATGTCAATTGCATTAGGTGGCAGAAAAATAAAGATTATTTACATAATCTTGAATAAATACCTACTCTAAAAAGAATTGTCCAACGTATCCCATTTTTTTACTAAAACATTTTTATTCATATGGATAATCACAATAATCAATTGTTATTCACAACAAATTATTCTATTTGTTCATTTTGAAATACATTTTTTATTTATTGATAAGTACTGTTTAATTTGACATTTTAAACGAGAATCGTATGTTTAACAAAATTCCAAATTTTTCCATTATTTCCAGTGATTCAACATTCATATTTTTGAATTCAGTAAATTTTAAATACTAGATTATGCTTGTAACAAAGGAATTGAGGATGATTGAAAATTCATTAATTCGTGGAGAATAATAGTTTATTCGTTATTCGTTATCTAAATAAAATTATGCTAATACAGAAGCAAGTAGTATTAAACATGGAATAATGTGTGTGTCTGCCCTCGAGGGCTCTGCAATATGTAAGTACTAATTATAAGTGTAAATGTCAAGTACTTTCGAAGTATGTTCGCTTCAACTACGCTAAATGTGCCGAATTTTGGTTTAAACATTGAACCAAAGTAATTTTATATGAAAATTTTAATAATCATTGCTAAATATCAAAAGTATATAAACAAACGTATGTGTATCCCCTTTTTTAAGAAATGCAATGTTTTGCATGTAATAAAACTCGTTAATTATTAAATGTGTAACAAAAGTCTAATAAAAGTGAGATTTCAATTATTTAATAAAAATAAGGGTGTTGAAAATTAAGAAAATTGAGAAAAATGATAGTCTTTTGTTTAACCTAAAATATTTACTACTATGTCTAGAGTTTCGTAAAACTCTATTTTCTTCCTGCTTTATACATTTTTTTTCTAACCTCTTCAATTTTAATAATTAATTAACCATAATATAACGTAAATTGTCGAGTCTCTACATTTTTATTTAAAATATTTAAAATTTGACAATTGTGTATAGAGTGTCTTATAATTCATAACAAGCTATATTTATTTTTAAAGCAGAAATAAATAAAAAGTTCGTCAGAAAAAAATATTAAAAAGTATTAAGTGTTGCACCATCTAGATATAATTTTATGCACCTTCATTTATTGATGCATCCAAAAATGCCATAGCATTTCCTTTCTAAGTGGAATCCTAAAATTTTTATTATATTTCATGCTTCATTACTTTTTTATAAAATACTGACGTACTCATACATTAAACCTTATTCTTCAGAAATTATTACAGTTATATGTATATTAAACCATTTATGTTAAACGCATAATGTAAGATTACGTAGTTCCATCGGCGTTTGTTGAATCAGCTCGTTACAATGAGTAAAAGTGATAAGAATCGAGAAGCCCGCAGGAAAGATCCTGCCGATAATTAATTGCACGTTGTACGAATAGAAAATCGATTAGAGATATAATCGAGCTTCTTCTTGAAGCCGTGCTAATCATCAATCATGCAAAAATTCTGTGAATTTTTTTTTTTTTCTTTCGAATTATTATAAAAAAGTAGTAAATATAAATTGAATTGTTTCCATAATTATTTCGTTTAAAAGGAAATTTTAAATATAAAAACAAGCTGTGGAATTTCGTGATTCGATGGAAGCTGTTATTTTGAGAAAAAAAAAACTTACGCAAAAGGAAAAAACGCGGGTGGGAAATGGTGCAAACTTCGACTCACGTATGCAAATGTACATAATGTACCTCAACAGTGAATGATATTTCGTTCATGCCTAGATAGCAGGCAAACAAACGCTTGGAAATACCAAGTCGTTATATTATGGAATACAGTCGCGATTAATCATCGTTTTAATTAGCGAAATTTTATGTTAATGCCAAGTTTATTTGCAATCTTATCGATGAAAGTCAAATATAATCTTAAATGAGTTTCGTGGGACTACCCATGTACTTTAGTAATTTATTCATAACACGTAAGCTACTGGTTTTAAACCAATAACGTTGGTAATATATGGGTCATTGAACAGTTTCAGTTTTTATATTGCTTGCCTGGGCTTTGTGTAATATTTTTAGAACAGTCGAACTCTTCATAATTAATTAAACATGATAGAGGTTAGGAAACACCTGGAAAAAATCGTGAAGTACTTCAATGAATGGACATGGAAGTAAAGAATATGTGTTAAACACAGATTATAAATTCTAGAAAATATCACATCGTATTCAACTCTTGATTTCATCTACCTGAACGAGATTATTCGATTTAACTGATGAATAAAATACAATTATATACGTAAAATATTTCGTACATAATTTATTCTTTATTTCAAATAAAATATACTGCATCAATAGTTATTAAACTTTATTGAAAATTAAGTTTCAATATTTAAATGATTTGTTTAATACTTTATTCTATAAAGAAATTAAAGTACAATCTCAAGAATTACAAATTTGTTTTTCTGCAAACAGTCATATGAATATTATTTAAACTGAAAAAGGAACTAATAAAATATGTTTACAGCTAACTTATGTAAATTCATAAATTGATCAATTTGCGAGTTATACATTTCTGACAACTTGTGACAGCTTTAAAATCTGTTAAAATAGTATTGTATAACTGGAATGAACCAAACGAATTATATGTATATACAGTTTTTTCTAAATTAGGCATTAATTTTTTTTTATTTCTTCTTCACACAACCCAACCCGCTCAGAGACTTTCTCTATACTGACATACATCAGCAAGAAAAGGAGTTTTATAACTTGTATCAGCATTATCCCCACTACTTATACTGCTTGTACTAGTAGGAAGTCTATATAAATACAATTAGCATGTACTACCGGTCATATATTATTAAAATTGGAATGTTTTGTACCTATTCATGAAAAATTGTGGAATTAATACTTGATCTCGAATGTTCCACTTGTCATAAACTACTAAACGATATAATACCGTATTAACTTTACGGTTAATATTAGCCACATTGTTAAACGTTAAGCTATGAAATTAATAAAATAATTTTTTATCTCAAACAAAACATCAATTATTATTTTATTTATAAAGAGCATACGTATACGATTGCATAGTATATTAATTATACTATTAATTGAATTAAATACTCAATACAAATATATTTTATATTTTTAAATGAAACAATTATTTTTAATGCTAAAACTAAATTTGATTTATGATTATAATATTTAAATATGTATATGTATAGAAATTTAACAGTTTTCATAGGTATTATTCGAGAAATTTCAGTTTGTTCTTTTCATGAACATTTGCCTTTATATTCCATAAATATAGCATACTTGAATTTATTGATTTGTTCTGCTGTGCTATGATTGGTCAACGTGTTGCGGCCATGATTCCGTTAAAGAAGTAACCAATGAACGGTTTCCCTTTCTCTGTGTGTGTAACCTGTATATTTAGAAGCGGAAGCATTGCCCAGTCGCTCGTTTCCGTCTTCCCAGTCCCTGTCAGCCATTACTGCTGTGCGTGCCGGGTGTTGCAGGGTAAGCCAGTTTAAATATTATCTTTGTCTTTTAAACTTCAATTTTTTCATTCTTCGGTATAAAATTATTACAAAAGAGATGTATTCATTTACATACTGGTTCTATTACGTTTTTTGAATAATTATTTTTGATCATAGGTGTAACTGGTACAACTGACATAGTTTCTGAAAAATCGAAGATCGTTCATACAGAATTCATAGCGTGTCAGCAGATTTTAACGAACTTTCACCAAGATGTATAATAATAGTTATTCTAATCATACCAGGTACGTTACGTTAAATTTACTTTAAAACGTTCAATATGGCGATACCATATATTGTAAGATGTAGAAGCTGGAAATTTTTTTTTGTAATATCGTGTTCTCCACCATTTTGTTCATGGGTACTCTTGACCGCTACGTTTGTCGAACCGTTTAATTATTCTTCCAATAAATGATTCCACATTTTATAAAAAATAATTATTGCGTAACACAATAAACTAAAATTTGAATACAATAAAATTTGATATTTTTGATAAAAATTAAATACGTCATAAAAACTAATATGGCGATGCTATTATCTAATGGAAAGTTACTGACAACCATAAAATCGAAGTATAAAAAATATATATTCCTGAATATTGTAATATTAAAAGACTAATTTTATATTTTTATACCATATCCCTATCCTATTACCTATTTTATATATCATGTATTCTAAATATTACATAAAAAATAAGATGTACCTCATTTTTTTTTTTAATTGATCAATATTTCATATACTTTTGAGATATAAAATCTGAAAACCATTTCATATTTCATGTTAATGCATTGTGTCCATCATTAAACATTAAACATATGTTTAGACCATGTTAATATAGTTTTATAAAAATGACCAGTTACAGACCCAGGGGAAACAGAGACACTGGTAGTCGTAATGGAGGAGGTACATATTGGAATAGTCAGCAGCATACACAAAAAGAAAAGCCAATCAACAAAAAACAGGTTCAGAGAAGAACTCCTGGAGATTCATTGAAGAAGCCTTCATGGGACCTGGCCAAGTTACCAGTGATTGCAAAGAATTTATATATGCCGCATATCAATGTTTTAAAAAGATCAACCGATGAAGTTACCAAATATCACATTGGTAAAGAAATCACTGTAAAGGGAAACAATACTCCTTCTCCAATTCAAGCGTTCGAAGAAAGTAACTTCCCAGATTATGTGATGGAAGAGATTAGAAAGCAGGGGTTTGCTGAACCAACAGCTATCCAGGCACAGGGCTGGCCAATTGCACTTAGTGGACGTGACTTAGTTGGAATTGCTCAAACAGGATCTGGAAAAACTCTAGCTGTACGTATTACAATATATTTTTTTCAATACATTATTTATTAAAGATTTTCGTGAATAGTAATCAACATATACACCTTGAAATCTGGCACAACTAAAATTTGATGTATAATAATTTAAATTTCATAATTAGGATAAAGTTTGATAGTACAAATTATTTATGAAGATTCTATAAATTCAATATAATTTTACCTGCTTAAAAATTAAATATATCTGGTCTAAAAGATTATTATTTAAACAAAAAATGAAGTTGAAAAGATGTTAAAGGAATTTTATTATGGCTATTTTTCAGTATATTTTACCCGCAACTGTACACATTAATAATCAGCCACGTTTGAATCGGGGAGATGGCCCGATCGTTTTGATACTCGCACCCACAAGAGAATTAGCTCAGCAAATTCAATCCGTTGCTAGGGACTTTGGTTCCTCCTCCTGCATTCGTAACACTTGCATCTTTGGTGGTTCCCCGAAAGGTCCTCAAGCTCGCGACTTAGAGCGTGGCGTCGAAATATGTATTGCCACACCCGGTAGATTAATCGATTTCCTCGAGAAAGGAACTACGAACTTGCGCAGATGCACATACCTAGTATTGGACGAGGCAGATAGGATGTTAGATATGGGATTCGAGCCGCAAATTAGAAAAATTATCGAACAAATTAGACCTGATAGACAAGTGTTAATGTGGTCTGCGACATGGCCGAAAGAAGTGCAGGCTTTAGCTGAAGATTTTCTTTCAGATTACATTCAGATTAACATCGGTTCTCTAACGTTAGCTGCTAATCATAATATCCGTCAAATTATAGAGATTTGTCAAGAACACGAAAAAGAATCGAAGCTTTCAGGCCTTCTCAGGGAAATCGGTAAAGACCGTGGAAGTAAAATGATTATTTTCGTCGAGACAAAGAAGAAGGTAGATGATATCACTAAAGCCATCAAACGCGAGGGTTGGCCAGCCATTTCTATTCACGGGGACAAATCACAGCCTGAAAGAGATTACGTGTTGTCCGAATTTAGGAACGGAAAAACGATGATTCTCGTTGCTACCGATGTCGCTGCTCGTGGCTTGGACGTAGAAGATGTGAAATACGTAATTAATTTCGATTATCCGAATAGTTCCGAGGACTATATTCACCGGATAGGAAGAACTGGGCGTTGTCAGAGTGCGGGCACTGCATATGCCTATTTCACACCTAACAATGCTAGACAAGCAAAAGAACTGATTTCCGTTTTGGAGGAAGCTGGTCAAGTAATAAATCCACAATTGGCCGATTTGGCGAATTCAATGAAACCCGCGTACGGGAAAAGTCGTCAACGTTGGAGCCATTCTCGTTCCAATAAAGACAGTAGCTCAACCGGTAGTCCAAGGAACAATAGCAGTCCAACTTCAAACAGTTGGCAAAATCAACACGTTCAAAGCATTCAGCACAATAATATTAACAATCAAGAAAGAACGATTGCACGTCAACAAAATGGATATCAAAGCAGTCGTCAGAATAGTTTTCAATCTAGTTACCAGCAGCAGCAGCAGCAACAACAGCAACAACAACAACAGCACCATCAACAGCAACAACAACAACAGCAACAGCAGCAACGACAATCGAGTACCTATACCAATGGCTGTCAAAGTAGCAACAGTTATCAGGCTAATTATCAGAATACAAATATACCCAGATTTGCTAGGATGAGTAGTTTCTTCCAAGGAAATCGTTACAACCGTCAGAACGCGTACAGCACCAGTCAAACAACTGGAGGACAAAACGTATATTCCATGCCTCCTCCGTTTATGATGCCATCCGGTGGGCATACAGATTCTGGAATGCAAAGCCTTGTTAATAACAAGTTCTTCCAGACGAATCGTCCACCACCAAATACCGGCGCTTGCGCATATCAATCGATGGGATACAGTCAGTTCCAAGCTGTGCCGCCGTATAGTTATCCTTATCCGCCCACTCCGGTGCAGCAGTGACGCTTTTCACGGTACAAGTCGGTAAGAGTGCAGGCTAAGTAAGAAATCGATTTTCCTGTTTATATCGGGCCCACTGAATATTTAAGGTTTGTGTAGACGGTTGGGTCTCTTTTGAATATATATAAGTAACGTAATGTTTCTTCTTTTCTTTATCATTTATTGTTTTTTCTGGAATGGTGCCGGTTGGACATACAATAAGATCATTTGTTTTATTCATAGAAAAAAGGGGTAGAGAGAGAAAGATAAAGAAAGAGGGTAATAGAGACAGAACTATGAACACTTTTTTTTTTCGTTTAATTCGGGAATACGAATATTTGAAAACAATTCAGAAAAGGAAAAAAAGAAAATAATTATTTGTGAGCATCGTTAATTCTCGGGGCACATTCCAGTCGAGTTTTTTGAAGTAGCAGTAGTTGTTTAGCAATGGTACATTAATATAATCATTAATGGATGTAGAGAATATGACCAGCAAAATATAGGCTTATAACCATGGTCGTATCCTTAAAAGTAATTAATCTTCTTGCGATTTAAACAAAAAAAAAAAATAATATTAATAATAAATAAACTATGTAAACGTCATTTAATGCTTTTCCGAAATGCACGAAACGTATGGAAGGGGGGTGGGTTAACGTTTTCATATTTGATAATTTATTTATATTTTGCATATAATATATACGTATGTACAGGCAACGCTCTTCAAAATGTAAGGCCTTTTGCATAAAAATTAAGCCGGTACACCCGTTTTTACAAAGCGCACGACGAATATAAGAAACATCGTGTCCTCTGTGTTCTGTGACGAGACCGGGTGTCGTGTCTCTTTGATAATAGAGAGTGAAAAAGGTATAAATCTCACGAAAAAAAAAAAAAAGATTGAAGGACTTTGACGGAGGATCGATCCAGCATAATTATATAGCGTACAAAGTGAGTACTTTTTTGAGACTATCCTGGACCCGGTGTCTGTGGAACCGATGATTTCCAAGCGAGATAGGGAAAAAAAAAAGGAAAAGCCGGTTAACGGGGACGAGAAAGGAAAGCTTGGGCTTTAGGGGACAACTTAAATTAAGCATGTATGTAGTCACAATGGCTGTGTACCTCGGCGCAAAGTTTGATACCTTATTTTTATAATATATATCGAAAGTAATTTGTTGTTAAACCAACGAATGATTATTATACGAAGATAAAAAAAAAAAAAATGTAAGAGAAACATTGTTGTTTGATGTTTATGCAATTGGCCACTGAGTGGTCTTGTCTTGGCGTTCCCGTTGTGCAAGGTGCACGCGCAAGACTGGCCGCGAATCGAAATAAGAAATTTAGTTGTACCTGTTTTTTCGTTTTTGCGCTCATCGAAATTCTTGCTATTTTTTAGGGAACGATTCAGACTATCCAAGAGACATTTTTCTAACTGAAATGTTCAAAGATGCGCTGCCGTGAACGTATTATTGAACGCGTGACAAAGAGAGAAAGAGTTTTTAAATCATATGGCAACGATATAATCCATATGCTGTACATATTGTAGAATCGTTACGGCCATTCTGAAGCGACTCTCGAGGAAATTTTTTCACGTGAAGAAAAGAGATATAGAGAGAGATAAAGATAGAGGTATGAAAAAAACAAAAACAAAAACAAAATGCGAATTCATACCGTGTGAATTATTAGCCACGGACACACCGTTTAACGACAGCGCATAGCGATTATTTGCGGGCCTCCAGATCACTGTACACGTCACTACTCGAATAAACGGATAGCAAAGAGACTAAATCCAGCTAATAACAGAGAAGAATGCAAGACTCGAATATTATAAATATACTCGGGCAAAGGACTCGTTTGCGAACGACATATATATTTATTGTGATAATTATACGTAACGCTTTCGTGAACCGGTCTCACAGTTCGTTACTTAATTACGCACAGTAGACGAAAAAAAAAGAAAATGTTGTGAAGCAGTACGTGTGCACATACTTACCTACTACCAGGTTTCCGGTCGGTTTAGAAACCGCGTCACTCGCATACTTCAAGTGGGGATATACACTATATATATTGCTCGATAAGAGAGGGAGAGAGAGAGAGAGATATAGAGAGGTTTGAGAATAAACTCTGTCTATACGTTTCTGGGTTTCCACGTGGTGTTGTTGGTAGTAGTCTTCTTATATTCTTCTTTCGCTGAGCCGATTAAACGGACATTTTGAAACGTGTGTGCGGCGGGATCGCGTGAAGAAACTATGGCACTCGTGGTATATTGTTGTCTCTTTACCCGTTTCAACACATTGCGAACGCTTTACGCTCTTACTGTGTTAATCTGACTGTAATAACGTCGGTAACGAATAGTGATATAATAATAGGAAGCGTATGCTACGAGTATTGGACAATTCTGGATACTCATTACACTGCGTATGCCCTCTATTAAAAATCATCCTATTGCTTCGAATTTTCTGCAGAATTGCCTCCTCGTTTTTTTTTTTTTTTATTTCTTTACGATCAGGTTCATTAGGAAAATTCAAACGTTTTGTGTTCGTTCGCACAAAATACAAAATAGGTTTCCGTTCGAATTAGCCAGGTTGGTGGTGTTAGGTTTTATCGAGCAACAGATTATTCGTAGTGCGATTGCATACGTTTTCTGATTTTCCCGTTGCTGCTGCAAGCATTATGGCATTATGTTTCACGCATTTATTGATTTATACCCAGACTTCCAGGAACGTGTTGCAAATTTAACGAATAAGTTGAGGCTACTTTCTGAAAAAAAAAAAAAATCCCCTTTGCACTCGGTTATACGGTTGAACGTATAAATTTTTGTGATTTTTATTGCTTTAATGTACTTGTAAATATTTATTAACCCCTTGTTATTGTTAATACCTGGTTTACTCGTAAGTCCATAAACTTTCATATTTTAAGAAGACTGTTGTTCGTTTATGTACATATATATATCACGTCGCTCTTGCAACACATATAGTTTTGCGTAAATAATCTCTCATACAAATTCGCATCCTAACGCTTGATAGAGCAACTACTGAAACCTTCGTGTACCGGGTGCAAAGGATCGAAAAGAACCTAAGGAATCGTAACCCTTTGAATCGTGGGCCACACAATATTTATTTTGTAAATTAAAAATGTTAGGCGAAGATTAACGAAACTCGATATCCGTCGAACGTTGCATATCTTTTCTATAAAAAGAAAAAAAAAACAAACAAACAAACGGAATCTCTGACGCGTATATATGTATACATGGTCAATAATATTCTAAGAACTTCTTACATTCTCTTATATGTAGCTGGAAGTGTGAAACGAGAGGTGAAAATGCAATGGGAGTGATGAACACACTATAAAACGGTGGAGCAACAAAGGGTTAAAATATTGTTTTACGTTCCATTTGACAAATAAAAAAAACAAAGAGAGAGAAAAAATAGTGCGTCGACGATTAGTTTTTTTTTTCTTCTTTCTTAAGCAAATGCAATGATATTCATTTTTTCTTTTTAACGAAGCGCTGTTTACGTTTTGAAAATTTGATAGCGGGGTGTACGCGTAGCTCTGTGATATGTAAAATGTGTAGCACATTTATAGATCTACTTATCGTGCATCATGATTAAAATAAGGAACGTGTCTTATCAGTTTTATACGTGGTATACAAATCGTGCGATCCTAAATGACGTGTACTGCGAGAGCTCGCGCTGTTTAATTTAGGGGCGGAGAGGAACGAAAGGGGAGGGGGTGAGAGAGAGGGTTGTTAGAAAAAGCGAAAGATCAGTATTCCTTTTTTTTTTTTTTTATTTGTTTCTTGCGTTTGCCATTGCGAATTCGTGTATTTGTCACAAGGTGCAACTAAGAAAGAGAGAGAGAGAGAGAGAAGGATTTCTGAGCGTTCTTATGTTCATAAGTATATATATCCGTTTTACGTCTCATATACAATAAATAATATAGTCTGACAAATTTATCTTCTAAGAGTAATATGCAAAAGCGTAGACAAGACTCGTCATTTTTTTCTTCTTTTGTCTTTTTTCTTTCTTTTTTTTTTTTTTTTTTTTTTTTGTATCTTCTCATATATCGTGTGAAACTTCTTTTCCTTTGTGTATGATTGTCTGTTTGTTGAATAATGTAGTCTTCTGATACTTGCGTGTTCGTCCGCTAACAAAGGAGCCTATGGGAACTTCGAGTAAAACTCTTCTTTTTTTGTTTTTTCATTAATCACGCGATTGAACAGTCGTGAATTCCACGTTCGTTTGTAATCGTACTAATTAGGTACAGGGACGTGTTGAGGAACTGTTTAAAACATGGGTCGGTGTACTTCTCGTGTAACAGAACGTACATACGTTGATTAATCCACTTCTATGAAGCAAGCACGTGTGTGTCGTTTGAAAATCACTTTCTTCATGCCACTCGATGAACATCGATTCTTTTTCCTTTTTTTTTTTTTTTTTTTTTTAACACTAGAACTCTACCAAAGCAGTTAAAATGACCAATTGGTAATTATTCGTAGCAGGTTTATTAATTCGCCGTGATAAAACGTCCAAAATTTACTATAATTTTCTGTAGAAAGTATAAATAAAGATTTGTATTCTATGTATTCAAATTTTCAATCTGATCTCTTGCATGCAAATAAGTACACTATAATTGTCGTTGAAAATGACCAAATGACAATTATTCATAGTAGCCTTATAAATTGACTATGGTGAAGCTTTCAAAATTTGCTACAAATAAAAATTTTGTTTTCTATGAATTCAATATCTTTTCATGTAATTTTCAATCTCATCTGTTCCATGCAAATCAGTACACTATAATTGCCAAAGTAGTTAAAATGACCAATTGGTGATTATTCATATCAGCCTTATAAATTCGCTATAATAAAGCTTCCAAAATTTGTTTTCTATGAATTCAATATCTTTTCATGTAATTTTCAATTTCATCTGTTTCATGCAAATCAGTACATTTTAATTGCCGATAGTGGTTCTAGTGTTAAATGCATTGCTGTTAGGAAGTGTCCACATTCAGCCATGATTTCTAACGAGATTAGTCGTCCTGAACTGATACGCAAAGAGTTCCCTCGAAAGGAGAAAAGCTTTTGTCTTTCTGTAATAAAAAAAAAAAAACAACAAAGAAAGATAGGTGTCACGTGTTCGACAGCAAATTTCCATAAACTTTCGAATGATCTTAGTATACACTGGCTATAGAAGGTATTTACACGTAATTATACTTATTCTAGCATTTATTAATCAACGTTTATTGCAGGGCCTAAGAGAGAATACCGGTCGGATAAGTTTTGTCTGACGTGTGTTGAAGCGACTGGTCCGTATGAATTTAGTTGTACGCCAATACTTTTCCGGCTGTATAAAACACCTTCGTGTGACCACGAAATTTTAGTGTCACGAAAATGAAATAGGATCCGAGCAAACAGAGCGTCTCTTTAAAGTATAACATATTACGAGTACGTGTAAATATTTTTATCGTAACCATTGTACATCTAACAGATCATCTAACCACTAGTTTTTTTTTTTTTTTTCATCAGTTTCCAATCGAGGTATAATAAACGTTTGAATAGAGGGGTGATATAGTCTTCGAGATACCTGTTGACACATTTTGTATTGATCGAAAAAAAAAGAGAACGAAATTGGTTTGGATAATAGAATTTCCAAATTCGAGTTAAAAATGAAGCGTTTGTCCAAATTATGCTGTTCGATCGATCAAACACGTACAGTGGCTCCAAAAAGTATTCGAACACTGTGTTACAAAATTCATTTAACCTTGAACTTCTGATTTCAATGAAAGTTTTTAGTAAAATTTTGTAAATATGTGGAACGTAACAGTATGTTTATGGATTAATTTTTTCTTTGATTAAAATACCATTTTAAGAAGGTGAAAACAACGTTAATGGTTTTTCAATAGTTTTTCACGTATTTTAAATATAATTTTGTAACAGTGTGTGATAAAGCAAAACCTTTCGGATAAAAGATGTTCAATTTTTAATCTTCCGTCACTCATAGAAAAAGATTCCAGAGAAATTTGTATTCAAAGCATGAAGAATCGCTAAAACTTTGAGGATAACTTTTGACCTGTCGAAAAAAATTCCGTGGAGAAAAAAAATTACTCCATGTATATAACCCATTATGTTTTATACACATGCAAATTTTGATTTCAATCAAAATTTCAGGATTAAGTGAATTTCCTTGAAATGTGTAGTGTACGAATACTTTTTGAAGCCACTGTACATTTATTGGTGTACCAACATATATATATATGATCTCTTTTTCCCCTCGATGAAGAAAAAAATAATAATATTAGGTTGGTGGAAAAGGAATCCATTATTTTTACGTTTATTTCAACATTTTATTTAACATAGTTCAGATTATCTGATTTGGTTAAATATGCACCGTTTTGGTTTACAATTTGTTGCCATTTTAATGGTAACTCCATAATGCCTCACTCGTAAAAGTCCTGGTCCCTATTGGCCCATAAACTCGACTAAGCGATTTTCACAATCTTCTATCACTAAGGAAGTTTTGCAATGCTAAAAATAGATAGTAATTTGCTGCTGTAAGCAAAAAAATTTGGCGAAAAAAATAATTGGATTTCTTTCTTCCCCAACCTAATATAATAATGGTCAAACGAAGCTATAATCGGCATAGTTCTTCACGCTCTATAACGATCGACAATGTGTCGTCATCGTCGTCGAGTTAGAAAAAACATCGATCGACATTAAAGAGAGAGAGAGAGAGAAATAGAGGGATAAAAAAAAGAAACAAAACGTGTATAGCCTCGGGAACACGAGTACCTACTTTTAAATGATTCATGCTGAACGCTGTGATATCGCGTACATTAAACATTTTTATTATTATAAACGTAATATCGTGCATGTTGTAATGTTAACGAGAGAAAAAAAGCGAAAAAGTGAAAACGAAAAAAATGCAAAGAAGAAGAGAGCACTATTTCTCCTTTAAAATACGTGAAGACTGAATCTCGCCAACTTATACACACACACACATACACGTATACACACACACACAGGTGTTTAGCAACCACAGATACGTTCGTGTAACTCTCTGTAGCAACTACAAAATAGAGACTATTTGTACATTATTAATTATAACAAATATGTTTTACACTGATATATTAAAAAAGAAAAAGAAAAATGGGTATTCGCCATTGGGGGAGGAGGGAGTGGGGGGGGGTGGCGATATACTTGTTTTGCTGCGTTATAGTTCGATAACGGGTGCGCGTGTTCGTATTATTATTATTACTATTATTATTACTATTCTTATTATTATTATTATTATTACGATTATTATTATTATTATTATCATTATCGTGCATTTTTTGTTGGGAATTTTATAGTGTCTCTCCGGTGTAAAACATATATAGACGAGAAATTCGTCAGACTTTTCGAGCTTTGCTTTTTTCTTTCCGCCTCGTGGTAGGAGGAGTTTTCTCTGGAACAGTTCCTTCCTGTGTATACTTTTAACTTTGTTCTCTCTGCTTCTTGCGACACTTCACCTGATATTCGAGTCCTCGATATATACATCTATATAGGGTGATTCGATCGATAAGAAAGGGGGAGGGGGTACAAAATATATAATGTTGGGGGGGAGGGGGGATCGAAAAAGTAATGTCGTTTTTGTTGTTTTTCTGGAAAAACCATTCGATTTTTAAAGATTCAGCACGAGAGAAAATTTGCATGCTAGATGGCGAAAGGTTATTGATAATGAGGGTGATTAGATCATTAACACGTTCGCGGACAGTGAAAAGCTCATTAGTGGGGGGCAAAATTAGACACACAATTTTTTTTTTTTTTTTTTAATCAGTTGTGATATCCGAAATGTGATCAGACGTATTTTGTAAGGGTAATCAGAATATCACATTTTAACAGTTATATGCAACGAATGCTATATAGCATCCACGACGATATTTGAATCGAGGTTATATGAAATTAAATCGATAATAATTTGTTTTAAAATTTCAATGCTGTAGCATTCATGTTATTCTGTATCACAATGCAAATGAATGTAATAACATTCACGTATGCGAACATGTTAACCCGTTAAACGCCACGGGGGTCACCGGTGACCGGCACTCAACTTGACGGTGGCGCTGTGGCGGTCACTGGTGACCGTCGCGCTCAAATTGATAGAAATACATAATTTATAAAAATGTCGATACCTATCAATTTTTCATTATTGCCGTCATTAACACATTGAATGCCACGGGGGTGGGTCATCGGTGACCGGCACTCAACTTGACGGTGGCGCCATGAGGGTCACTGGTGACCGTCGCGCTCAAATTGATAGAAATACATAATTTATAAAAATGTCGATACTTATCAATTTTTCATTATTACCGTCATTAACACGTTGAATGTCGTTGGAGTCACTGGTGACCGTCGCGCTCAAATGGATAGAAATACATAATTTGAACAAATGTCAATACTTATCAATCGTTCATTATTACTATCGTTAATGCAATGGTGTGAAGAAATTAATGCAGTATAAAATATCTAAAAATGGCTACACTTATTTATTGTAAGTAATATTTCAACAGTGTCTGTATCGTATAATAGAAAATTCATCGTGACGCCACGGGCAAATCCTGTAAATCTGGCGTGGCATTAAACGTGTTAAAATAAAACCGTGGCACCCAGGGCAAGACGTGCTAAATTTGCATGGCAGTCAATGGATTAATCGTGATATCCGAAATGTGATTGGACATTTTTCACATTTTAACAATTATACGCAACGAATGCTACAGCATTCACGACGATATTTAAATCGAGGTTATATGTATTAAAATTAAAAAAAAATTAAAATTTTACATTACATACAATTAAATCGATGTTGAATTGGTTTTAAAATTTGAATGCTATAACGTATTCACGTCCGCGAACGTGTTAAAAGATAGAAACTTGGCAAAAATTTATGCGTTTGAATTGAAGGTGTGCGAATGTAAGAAAACGACATTACTTTCACGGTGTCGTCCCCCTAATACACATGCGTTTACTCGTTGGTTTTTTTTCTTTTTCTCTGCAACGATTGCTTGCCACGTTTGTTGTTTTCGATTTACTCGTATCGAAACAATCGTTAGATCGTTCGTGAAAATGGACATTACAACAACAATAATAACAATAACAACAACACACGATCCGTTTCACGGGGTAGTTCCTATATTGCATTCTTCTTTGTGACGTGAATGAATTGCAGCTTCGATTTTTTTTTTTGCTAACGAAGATCTTAATGACTTTCGAAAAAAAAAAAAAAAATGAATTTTCACATTTTTGCCTGCGTGTCGTTCCGTTTTTTATTTTTTTATTTTTTTTTTCTTCTTTTTTTTCCCGTTTGAAACGTGAAAACATTTTATTTGGTGTAGTCGCATGTGTGCATTGCCGAGTCTGTTGTATTAATTTATCATCGTGTTTCTGCGATCACGTGTCCCGATTGTCACGTTGTAACGTTTAAAAAAATAGCGCTATCTTCCATGAATCGCCGAGGAAACGTTGTTCCCGAACAACGTTATTGTTCATCGTGTTCGTCGACGATAACTTGGATCGAATTCCTATATTTGCGTGAAACACGTGTGAAAGAGAGAAAGAGAGAGAGAATAAAAAAAAGAGACAAAAGGGTAGATTTTTTTTCTTTCGCCGCGCATAAGTTTCCGAAAAGTGTGTGTTCGATTTTGAAATGGAGAAGCGAATACGACGACATCGAGATTTTTAACCCCTTAATGCAGTTCTATTTTTTTTTTTTTTTTTTTTTTTCTAAACTGGCCAAAAAATGTCAGTTTTTTTTTAAATGTAAAAAAAAAACAATTAATTTAAAACGTTGTCTCGGCAAAAGAATTAAAAAGATACAAAAATGATCAAAATTTTATCGTCGCTCGAGTTAACTCGAGCGTGCACGTTAAGGGGTTAATATTTATGATTAGGGGAACTGAAATTATACCGTTAACCCTTTGCACTCGAATTTAATATGACCATGAATTACCGCCAACTCGGAATTTATTTTTTTGTTCAATCAAAACAAAACTTTTCCAACACGTTATTAGCATAATACTTAGCTGTAACATTTCATGAGTATAATTAAAAAAAAAAATAAATAAAAATCTGATGTCGCATACGCTGAGACATACGAGCGCAAAGGGTTAATATTTACCCTTTCGTTATTTTATCCGAACATTTATATCCGTTTGTTTCGTTTTCTCGTTGAAGAATGTTCGAAATAGGCGTAAAAATGATGATGATGATGATGATGATGACGGTCACTTTTGTTAACAGAAGCTATAGCTACTACTACACTGTTCAACATCTGTGTGAGTGGTAATATATCGTTGTCAAACCAATATCTGCTATGTGCAAAAAGTATAATTTTGAGATACTGAATAAATATTTTATAGTGAACCAGATTTTTGAAAACTAATTGAAATTAAAGTTTTGTGTGTCACACGTTATTTTATTTGATTTTTAGTTATTCAAACGTAACAATTTATTTATTATTGTCAAATTAATTTGTACACACAGCAGATTACAAATTGTCATTGGCACCTCGCAGGTGTTAGTAAAACAATTATTTCTAATTTCGTTAGTAAGCTAGTTATAATAATTGAAGTTATTAATAATAATAATAATAATAATAATTCAATTAAAAAATTGAAAAATAATAATAATATTGATATCTCCAAAAAATGCTCATAGATATTCGTTTGACAACGACAATATTTATCCTTTAGCGCTCCGTCCTTTTTTTCATATTCAATAATATTAATATGCTCTTTCTCAGACAATTTTGAGTTCTTTTTTTTTTCGTAGAAAATACGTTCTTTGCCATAGTCTTTACTCAGCTTTTCATTTTAAACGTAACTATTCTTCCATATATTTAACTATTAAAAATAATCCGAAAAATAACTCAACGACAAAGCATCTACAATGTAAATCAATATTAACCCTTTCGCTTTGGCAGTCCAGTCTGTCTGCACACGCCAAAAATGTGCACAGTGCCGTTGTGGTATTTGTGAATATTTTTTTCAAACTCTTCAATAACAATTGTGCTTAATAAAAAAATAATCGTTGCTCTAACAAGTAACAAGTATAATTTCTATTTTTAAAAGATTCGAAAAAATTTATACAAAATTAATAATAATTATTTTAGACTAATTACAGTTTACATATTTTTAGGTATTTATATGTTCACAAGGTGCTGAATATATAATATATGTATACGGTGCTTGAAGCGAAAGGGTTAAATACTAATTACAGTTTACAGATTTTTAGGTATTTATTTATATATATACAGTGTTCGAAGCGAAAGGGTTAAATACCAATTACAGTTTACAGATTTTTAAGTATTTATATATTCACAAGATGCTGGATATATACGGTGTTCGAAGCGAAAAGGGTTAAATACAAAATGTCGACGGAGCGCTAAGGGGTTAAATTTTTGTTTCTCCTTATTCTTCTGAATAAATTTAGTTCGTTCTTCGATATCGAATGCGTTAGAGTTGTTAGTGTGTATGCATGATGAATGTCGAATATTTAAATACTGCACACCGTACACGACAGCAACATTTACTGTGCAACCGTTTATAATGGAACTGTGAAAATTCAGTGCACTCTCAGACGACTCGGACATCTTTTCTTTTTTTTTTTTAACCCTTTGCACTCGAAACGATTTCTCGGCTATATTAACATTAGATTACCTGATATCGGGTGAATTGCCTGAAAAAAGTCAGTTTGACTCAAAAACATGGAAATTGAAGTTAAAAAAAAAAAGAATAAAACTTTATTTCAAAGAAAGTTTATTCAGAACAATTTTTATATACATATATATATATATTTTGTTTTCAAAACAAATTTTCTCTCAGATTTTTTTATCACATTTAGCAGAAACACCTTTACTTCTGTTCCTTTCATTTGACAAAATCACAAACGAGTCAAATTGACTAACTCCAGCAATCTATTGTTAAGGAAACATTTTACAAGTATCTTAAAATCATTTTATACTGAAACAAACGTGTACGAATAATAAAATTTCACCAATTTCTTTATTTTTACATTGAATACAACAAAATCTGTTAACGCTAGATTGCCAGATGTTGGGTAAATATCTATTTTGCCTGAAACGAGTCAATTTGATTCTAACATGAGAATTAAAGTTTAAAAAAAAAATAAATAAAACTTTATTTCAAAGAAAATTTATTCAAAACAATTTTTATATATATATACAAATTGTTTTCAAATAAATTCGCTCAATTTAGGCAGTCTAGTATTAAATATTATACTCTGGATGCATTCAATCTCCATAATGGCGTCGCTTGGGTGCAAAGGGTTAATAAATGCGCCTCCTAACGATGGTACATATTTAAAGCCTGGACTATTACAGAGGAGAAGCACGATTTACCTTCGATTAATGTTAAATGCGTGCCGAGACCTACGAATCGACAAATTTTTATATATTTCTCCTTTAACTTCGACGATCCCCCGATAGAAAATACACTTAACCCTTTGACTACGGCAGACTTTGAGACGCATCACGGTAGGAATTCAGTTACAACGTACCGCAAAAAATTTTGGGGTAGCAATGCAATTTTTGTGAAAATATATTTCAGTAATCGAAAAGAAAACTGAATTTCACTACAGTTTAAAGTAATATTATTTATTTATTTGTATTCTGAACCGAATTGCTACTGTAAATATTAGGACACCTTTGTCAGAAAGCGAAAAATGCGTCGAACGCCTTTAGGCGTCCTCAGTCTCGTAATTAGGCGACCACAATGGGATTATAAGCGCCTGTAGGCGCTCTCAGTGTCGCAAAAGATTTATATAGGCGGCCATAGTAGCCTTAGGGGGGTTAACCCTTTGCTCTCGACAGGCGGCTGTTATTCGTCGAATGATAGTAATCTCAAAAATGTTCAAATTCAAAATATTTACTGAAATTCTCCTATATTAAACTTCATTTAGTTTAATTAAGTGGTATAATAAAATTTATATTTATGACCATTTAACTTCTGAATCAGACTAATAAACAAATTAATTAAAGTCTAAAAATTTGGGAAACTATCATATAAATTTTCAAATTCGAAATTTTTACAATTTAGTTGAGTGATATATAACAAAATTTACATATATAATTATTTAACCTTTGAGTCTGATTAATAAACAAACGTAACTAAAGTCTACAAATTTTTGAAACTATTATTTGACGACCAACAGTCACCTCTTGAGCGCAAAGGGTTAATTAATAATGTGTATTGAGATGCATACCGATCGGTGCACGGGATAAAGTAATGTTCAGTTTCTTGTAACAGGGTGTACAATATGCAAATTAATTTCGAAATTTGTATATCATGTGTTCAACAGGTTCCATGAATATTAATTAGTTTGTTAGATCTGTGTACACACCTGTTCTCTCATAGTTATTGTACTTCTATATATATATATATACAAACATACACTCGGCTTTTGTAACTACTTGCTGAACAATCAAGTAATTGTAAAATGGAAATTTTTTGTTTTTTTTAAAACATATTTAACTCTTTTGCTGTAAAAAAAAGACAAGAAAATGTATAACTACATAGATTTTTGTTTAAAAATTATGCATAACAATTATTCTGTATTTTCGAATATTTAATAATTGGTATTGATTATTAACAAACATTTACAGAGAAGTGTACATAGAGAAGTAATTGTGTTAAATGTTATTTACCCCTTGGCATACAGAAAAAAAAACAGAATTTGATGCATTTTAAAAATGATATTTAATAATATTTAATTATAAAAATAATTTAATTAAATAAAAATTAAATAGCTCAACTGAACGGTTATGTGCAAGCTTAGATATAGAACATTTTATTTTGAAATTTGCATTGCTGCATAACATTTAATCATTGTTATATAACATTTGCTTTGCTATATAACATTTAATAATTGTTATGTAACATTTGCTTTGCTATATAACATTTAATCATTGTTATATAACATTTGCATTGCTATATAACATTTAATATAATATTTGCATTGCTATATAACATTTAATATAATATTTGCATTGCTATATAACATTTAATGTAATATTTGCATTGCTATATAACATTTAATATAATATTTGCATTGCTATATAACATTTAATATAATATTTGCATTGCTATATAACATTTAATGTAATATTTGCATTGCTATATAACATTTAATATAATATTTGCATTGCTATATAACATTTAATGTTAATGGACAATAATAAAGTAAAGTATAAAATGTTTCAAAACATCTTAAACGTCATTGTATGTCAAGGGGTTAATCAATTACTAATTAACATATTAATTAGATTTTATATGTATCATCTGTAATGAGAAAAATTGTGTCTTACAAAACTTGTGTTAAAAAATGTTAAATATTGTTCTTCCATTTTATTCACAGTGGAAGGATTTGTGAGTGAGAGAACACCAAAAAAGTCTTGTCGGGTCCACCAGCGAAAGGGTTAAATTATGCGAAAACTGTACCGGTTTTATTGTAACAGGGAACATTTGTAGTTTATCCGCTGTCCTTGTTCGGATCTCCCATGATTGTTCGTCAAGAGTAGTGAAAACACGAATCCGTCGTACCTTGTCTTTCTGTGAGCGCATATTTTATATCAAAAGTATCGTCGAACAAAATATTTTTGAAGTCTGAAATTGTTCACACGACAGTTCGATCTGTAACAAGCATAATTCATGTAAATCATCATGTATTACGCGCCGATTTCTTCGACTGAATCGTGGAAAAACGAAAAAGAGTGTGAGAGAGGGGGGTGGGGTCCTCTTATATACGAACGTCGAATTCATCGAGGCAAAAAAAAAAAAGAATAATAATAATAATAATTAAGGAGAGAGAGAGTCCAATTTGACGGCCTGATAAATAATCATTTCATTCACTAGATTAATAAACAATGTTGTAGCATTTTTTTCTTTTTTTTAATTCAAACCAGAAATTCCTAGATTAAAATAATGATACTCCGTTCGATTTTTCAACATTTTTATTTTGCAACTTTAACATTTTAAGTTGGTGGCGTCGACAATAAATCGGTTGGTGTATAATTTAACATTGTCGAAGTTAAAAATAAATAAAAAAATCGTCGAATGTTAGCGTTTTGTGATAATTTATAATAGAGATTAAATGTACTTGAAAGTAAAGAATATAAAATTAAAAATGTTCCATATAAAAATAGAAAAAATGTAATTAAACAAAGATGAAATATTGATTTCGGTGTATAGTTGAACATTGTCGAAGTGAACTTAAACCGAAAAATCTTACTGTTTTGTAATAATTTGTAATAAAAATTAAATGGAAAAAAAATTATGAATTTCTATACAAAAAAATTGATACGTTGTGTTATACAGGAAAATATAATTGAACAAAAATAAAATATTGATCGTCAATTGAATTTTCAGAGGAACGCATCAAATTGAACGAAGTATATCTAAAATTGATTGAATTAAATTAAAATTTAATTAAGAGTAAAATTAAATTAAAAGATACACCAACTGAGAAAAATATGATTTTTGAGAAACAGAGTATTCGTTAATTGTACGATCGACGGATTCCCATAAATGTGCTTGTAACTTTTTTCAATTTCATGAAATCATTATTTTGTCGACAGTTTCAGATTGGACTCCCGCCTCTTGAAAATTGTGAACAATTTATAAGAATTACGTGATCGTCGTGAGGAAACACAGTTACAGCACGGTAGACTTCCTGTTGTTGGAATAGTTCATTTGTTTGAGATCCGTCTCCCTTGAACGGGCGATTGAGGGGAAAAAAAGAATGAAGACGAAAGGGTTAAAGTGGGGGGGGGGAGGGGGTATTAGTTCGAGACACGAAAAATAAGAAGAGATGTAATAACAGGTGAAAAATTTTGCGGGAGGAATAACGGGGAAACGTTTATAATTTAGTATGCGTGTGTAAAGAAGAATTAAGGAGAAAGTTAAAAGGATAAATCCTGGTCGCCGCTGGTGTTTCGAAAAAAGAAGAAGAAGAAGAAGAAGAAGATGAAGAAGGTGTACATTACAAAATACAAATAGGTATTCTGTTGTTAACGGCTTCATTGATTCCATCACACACGCCTTACAATGTGAAAGAGCTGCTCGGCTATAACATTTATCGTGATGCGTAACGCAAGATTGCAATTGCACTCGTAGATTCGTGAAATGAAAACGAGAAACCGCTCCTTGGTCGTCCTCAGATAAATTGAGACAAGCCTTTTTACTTAGAGGAACGAAAAAAAAAAAAAAGAAAAAGAAAAAGAATTGTTCAAATTGCAACACAGAAGATGGCACATACAACTGTATTGTATTCTTGTTGAGTAATAAGGGTATATGCGAAACAGGCATGCAAGGATTATATATTTGCGTCAATTTTATGCGTGAAAAAAATACATTTATCAGTTTTCTCATATATATGTATATGTATATAACGTGTCTGTGTGTATATATATATATATATATACAAACAATTCTAAATGGGAAAAACAAAAAGAAGGATATTCTATTAATCAATGCTGTCCAACAGTTAGAGATCCACGTTAATTGTACTTTGTGTTTGTCCTCCTAAGGTGGTTTGTTGTGAAATGAACAATCAGAATGTTCTTCTGCGGATTGTTTGTTAAAATGATTGTACAACTTGTTGAAACGACACGTCACCTTACGGTGGTAATTAGAACCGAGTACCATACTATATATACATATATATATCTGTGTCTGTGTAATGATGTAATTTTTTTAATTTCGTATCCTTCAATTTATTGGGCAGCATCGTATTTGGGGAATACAAAACGAACCGTAGAATATTCTTACCGTGGATAAACTGCTGAACATGATCACGTTTATCGCGTTATTAACAGATTCACTGCTGCCTTATATTTGATAATTTACCTCCGTACTAACTGTGTGTCTATTTAAGGAATTACATTTAAACGAAGTGTCGCAGTGTACACACGCACGCCGTGGATCAATTTGGCAGTGAATTGTGTTAAGGATAACAATTAATCTAGTCAGAATTATTCTGTCGTTTAATTGTGACCCTTGGTTAAAGTGCGGGATGATATATCAAAGTGAAAAATATCGTTTTTATAGTATAACAAATAATATTGGAATTGTTCTTCGAGAATCGTTCTTACGGTGAAAAGGAAAACGAAAAAAAAAGAAAACACTTGCAATGTTGTTTTTCGATCGTTCAAGCGATTTGCTTTTAGAAATTTTGACGCAAACAGTGAACAAAGAGAAAAAGATAAATAAATAATAATAATAAAGGAAAACGAGGGTTTCTCTAATGTTTTGCATATCGAGCGACATTTTATGAAAACGTAAAAACCAGTATTAACACGTATGCAAAGTTGTGTGAGAATACTTCGTCATCGTTTTGCTTTCTGTGTTGTTCTCCGTTTCGAATTAATTGTGTTTCTTTAATCCTACTGTTCTCCTCGTTCACTCTGGTAGTAGTGACCCTAGAATTTGAAGTGCAGTCTTTTAGAAACACCATAAAGAACACCATGGGTCCATATAGTTGTTTATTATGTGCGAAAAAAAAAAATAATAATAATAATTAATATTTATTTGTCGAGTTGATGTGTAAACATACCTGTTAAAAGGATAATCCTTATTTTTTGGTCATATGGACTTAAGGAGAAGGGTAGGATTGATGGTAATAATCTGTTTTATCATAAATCACTAGCTTTTACGACCAAAGAGAGGTAAACGCGAAAATGATTTGTTTTTCTTTCTCGTTTCGACCATGACAGTAACTTTTGAAAAAAAAAGCAAAAGTAAATGGATAGCATATATAGATACACGATAAACGAATATTTTAATGCAATCTTCACAATGAGTGATACAAAGAAGCTAATGACGTTTGTGTTTTTTTAGAATTAATTATTTTACGAGCCGCTCCTGTTTAAATGCAACTTATATAATTTCCCGATGTAGAAAGAAGAGCAAAGGAAAATCTGCATAAATTATTTATATAAGGCAGCGTACAAGACGAGCGGTTTAAGAATAAAAAAAAAAAAAGAAAGTGGCGTAAATGATGTTAAGTAATATTTCTGTATTCAGATTCTCTTCTGTAGGTTTCATTAAAGTGCATTTCTTGTATGTTACACAGTATTATGGTAGAATATAAGAGAATAAATACTGCAATAATAAACTGTTTCTTTCTCTGTCTCTCTACAGAATTCATTTTAGTATGCTGTTTATGTTAACACTATCGTTTCTGTCTTTAAAGTATACTTAAATATATATCTTCTTTCTGTTTTGTTTAATGTACAAGTTATATTTAAAAGAAAAAAGAAAAAAAAAAGTTGAGCGTATCTGTCACCATCAGACAGGATTATTATAAACGATGAATAATTTTGTAATTTTACTTTATTTGTATCCAACGAAGTTTAAGTTAAGTGGTTGTATTCTATGTGTACAAATAAAAGTCATTTTACAGTTTACGAACAGTACAAATGATTAAATGAATACGTACTTATGTTTAATGATTAAAATACGAAATAAAGCTCGTAAAAAAATAACTATACCCTTGTCAACGAAAAGACAGCATAATAAATACAGCTCTTGCACGCTAGTGTAACACTCAAGGATCAATTCACGACCCCTAAACAGAACACAATATAAATATCTTACCGCGTTTAATGTTACACGATCCGAAATACCGATCGAGCCAGAATTAACGGTTTTCTTACGAAAATCTATATATTCTACCCTACCGACGAATAGGTGGGTGAATGAATTACATGGAACGCAAAATCAAACTAAGTATGCATGATATACATTATATAAATAAAAGAAATAAAATATTACAATAATTAGAACACTGTAGGTCTTGTCAATCCTAGTAAAAACGGAGCATTTAGAAATGTCCAGGAATTTTGGCTTTAAAAGCGTTTTTCTACGAATTGAAAATTTTATCAATTTGTGGACATTGAAACACTATCACCACATAGCGGTGAAAAGGTGGTACTAACTGTCCGCGTACCTGTCACAATTGTTCGCAGTAAACACTTTTAATTAGTGAATGAGGTCGGAAATTGGATCGAAATCGGATAGAAATGAATTGTGAGGACCTGCTCTTTGCTATGAGTGGCGGATGGTTCAAAAATATAACCTAGAACTGAGAAAATTCAATATGTATTCGTCTATGAATGACAGGTATATGCACGATTAGTTCCACCTTCTCATCGTTAGATGGTTATAGTGTTTGTATACCAATAAACTGATCAAATTTTCAATTCGTAAAAAAATGCATTTGCAGCTCAGGCACCTGGATATTTTTGCATGATTCTTTCTTGTTAGGACCCACACTATCTTTCGGTATCAATTTTTTTACGATATTCATTATAATAACAGAAATTGCAATTCAATTAGTACTGGTGGTCATCGCTAGATGGCTGATACGCATCAATTCTCAGTAAATGATTTTAATTAGAAAATGAGAGGAGAAATTGAAACCAAAATTGAATATTGATTAATTGTGAGGATTACGTTTTGTTTTGGAAGTTTGAAAATTCAATCTTTATATAACATTTCAAATAAAGTAGCAAACTTTTTTACCGACTATTCAATTTATAAAATATTTTTTTAATTTATAATTTTAATTACTTTTACAATCACTGACACATATGAAATTCCCTAATATTTAACAATAAACGAAATTCTAATATTATTGACCTCAAAGAAGTCGAAAGGTAGATATGTTGAGCGTTCCATTAATAAAGCAATAAACCTAGAGGAATCGTAATCAACCTCTACCATATCCGTTTCTGGGTTGTTGCCTGCCCAGGTACGAATACAATATAGCCACTGTTGTTAATTTAGTATTATATTATTCTCTCGTTACAAACCATCATCGGTTTCTGGTTATAAATAGCGTTTCTATCCCCACCTCTATTTTGGTAGTTGCCACGGCGAGTGAGCGAAACAATATATTTTATCCTTCTTCCCGAAACTACTACATACAATTGAAACTGTCAGACACCAATAAAAAATTTTCATCATTTTCAAATTCTGTCGTCATAAGTATACTTTCTTGTTCATTAACAGTTTATTGCGCTTATCTTAGCAAGAAACAGGTGTGTCAAATAGAGGAGACCTGTTTTATCGTTATAAGTTATTCTTATCCCTTGGACGAATGATTTATAACGAGGTAGTACTGTATTTAATTAAGAATTTAATATGTGCAAAGTTTAGTTTTTTATGTGTCGTTCGTATACAGAGTTTTAAACAGTTGTCATGCAAAAAAAGACGTTTTTAAATTCTTATTTTCACAAAATGAAAATATTGTTTAGAAATGAAATTTGTTTTATTTAAGATGGATATTTTACTTTACATATAAGTACAAAAATGATACATGACAAAAGCAATTAGTATTAAATTTAATTTAATCTATAAGAAACTAACTAAACATAGAATTAATTTGATAGGATTATGTGTGTCTAAAAGATTAATAATAGTAGAAGAAGTTTACATTACTATTTTTATTACTGTTATAATAATTTTACGTATAATAAATAATACGTGATCACCCCTGGGTTTAGCCTTTTAAATTGGGGGCACTTTTTGCCCCCCTGCTGGGAACGGCTCAAACCTTAGCTTTCGGATTCAACCGTTAAAATTCCTTCAAAATATAAATTAAAATTCTCCATAGTGATTATGATGTTATTTGCAACCACTCAACAGTTCGTACAATAAAGTAATAAACAATCACTCTCTAGAGCAATTTTTCAATCATCATCGTCGGGGTCATAAATTTGTTGTTGGAAAAACCTATCTAATAAAGGTCTTCCAAAAGAGGGTTCCTTTATAAGGGGAAACACAATGGAAAAACCACCTTTTCTTTCAACAGGTGCAATACTGTAACATTTGCTTTAGTCACGTATTTGTTTACAAATTAATCTTGGATAACTTATTAACTACATTCCCTTGGTACTGTAGAAACTACTGTTTGCTCGGAACTTGGGTTACCAAATGGGTTTCCGATGTCCTTGAGGATGAATACTTTTGGGTTTTAAACTGGCCGTTGGGTTACATGAGATCTGCAGTTTTCTTCGAATATTTTGTCTCGGATGATATAATATCCTCTCTTAAACTATATTCAATTTAGTTTTTATTTTAGTCACTAGGAATGTTATAATCTTATTCTAAACTGACTTGGTAACGTCGAGAATCACGCTGAAATGACAATAAGCTCGTGAAGCTTTAAATTTCAAGAAAAACACATTGTGTATAGAGGCAGATACACATGTATATTGTATTTCGCGTCTTGTATTGTAAGGTTTTTCCTATATCTCGTATGTGCTAATGATAATAAACGTTTTGGTAAAATCGATAAAATTACATAAAATTGCATATTGCGACATCTAACGGGATGGAAGAAAGCATATCTTCCGATATATATAAAACGCATGCAGGTACACCGATACCTCAGTTTTGCGCAGAGAGTGAACGTAGCTATAGGTGGGGAAATCCCCACCAGCTTCTTACCTACACAGCGCTGTGGTTCTCTAATACTTCACGATTCAGTTTACGTGCATGATCTTGTGCGGCGTAAATGTGTCCTGTGAGTGTGGTGCCTTAGTTGCTAATTCATTATAGTAAAACATACAGTTTTTCTTAATTGTTTGTGAGATTAATTGTAACATTATTCTTAAGTGATATACCAATTATTATCGAATAATGTAATTATGCTACTATGATTGTTATAAGAAACATAACCTTCAGTGACAATACAATGTTTTCGTTTGAACGAGCTATCATGAGCAAATGAACAATTCATTTGAATGAATATAGTTTTTTCGTTCGTATTTACTAAAATATTTTTAACTGAAGAAGAGTTAATAACAAATGAAAAGTTTGTGAAAATTTGGAGCAAATATGAAGAATAGTATGTACCATCTTTTTATATTCCCATATAAATGCAGACTACATAAATTTGTTTTCATTATTTTTGGAATCGTATAAGATATAAAATAATATCATGGAATATATAAATATTTCAGATATGGATGAAAGTGATTATGAGGATGAAAGCTTCAATAATGAAGATACTGATGAAAGTATCACACAAAGGGAAGCATTTACATCATTTTTTAATACAGACTCTGATAAAAGACTTGGCAAGAAGAGAAGCCATTCTACTTTAACAAATGACACTTCAGATTTAAATGATAGTGACTATAATGATGATTCTTATCATGAAAGTATCAATGATAGGAATAATAAAAAATTCAAATCTGACAATATGTACCAAGCATTCTCTGAACAAGAATCAACTTATGAAAGTGGTAGTCAAAGTACACACAATGATTCTATAGAGGATTCATTAAAATGTGATAATGAAGTAGGAAAGAGTAGAATGAAAAGAAAAGTGTGTGAAGATTCTTATGTCCATAATAAACGAACAAATCGTAACAAAAAGAGTAAGATTAATCAAGATACTACTGATGAAGAAACAGATTATAATCCAAAGGAAAAGTTGATCAAACTAGAATCCAAAAATGTGCCTGATGGAGAAGATAAAATTCAACGAATGATGAGAATAATGGGTTACAAAGAAGGTCATGGACTTGGAAAAAATAAGCAAGGTCGGTTAGAACCAGTACAAGCATCTAAGCAACATGGTCGTAGAGGTCTTGGACATCACATTCCTGGAATTGAAGCTTCAAGTCTTAAATGGGATCCTGCAAAAGAAGAAATAAAAGTAGTAGAAGATATGGATTGGATTAAAAATTCACATGTTAATTTACCAACAGTAGATGAAATGCAACACTGGATACAAAAAGGACCTAAAAAACTAACTATAGATGATGAAACTATCTTTTGCCATAAAGATATAGTTAAAAATCTTCTTAATTCAAAAAATGTATTAGATCATTTGGATGAACATGAAATACTCCGTGCAAAGACACATTGTAACCCTTATGAAACAATTCGCGGCGCAATTTTTCTAAACCGTGCCGCTGTTAAAATGGCAAACATAGATAAAGCATGTGATTTTATGTTTACTAAGACAGAGAGTTTAGAGAAGAATGAGCTATTATATTTTGCAGATGTATGTGCTGGACCAGGTGGTTTCAGTGAATATGTTTTATGGAAAAAGAAGTGGCATGCTAAAGGATTTGGGCTTACTTTAAAGAATGAAAATGACTTTAAATTAGCTGACTTTTATGCAGGTCCTTGTGAAACATTTCATCCATATTATGGACCAAAAGACAATGGTGATGTTTTTGATCCCAGTAATCAAGAAGGTTTTAGAGATCTTATAATGACACATACTTATGGTAAAGGAGTACATTTTATGATGTCTGATGGAGGATTTTCTGTAGAAGGTCAACACAATATACAAGAGATTCTTTCAAAACAATTGTATCTCTGTCAATGTTTAGTAGCATTGATGATTGTAAGGGTGGGAGGTCATTTTGTTACAAAATTGTTTGACCTCTTTACACCTTTCAGTGCAGGCTTAGTTTACTTAATGTATCGTTGCTTTGAAGAAATTTGTATCTTTAAACCAAACTCCTCCAGACCAGCAAATTCAGAACGGTATTTAATATGCAAAAATAAACGGCCTGGCACAGAAGATATTTTGCGATATCTGACACACGTTAATCATATCCTTTTAAAAGGCGATGTAGATGTCTTAGAGTTAGTTTCACTTGAAGAATTAAAAAGAGAAAAACAATTTTTTCGATATTTATGTGAATCTAACGAGTATTTAGGAAGAAAGCAAATAATAAGTCTATGTAAAATTATTGCGTTTTATGAAGATAATACTCTTGTTGAAACAAAACAAGGAGATATGCGCAGAGAATGTTTAGATTATTGGGAAATTCCTGATGAAAGCAGAACAATACCAAGGCATATGAAACCCAAAGATAAACTGAACCAGCTTCTTGGTGGCAGTTCTAAGTTCCTTCTTAGCGCCCCAAAAGAATTGACTGCAGATAACATTGAAAGTACAATTTTAAAGCAACCATATGATTGGTTTTGTATGCCTTCTGCTACTGGGCCTAATTATGAAACAAAAAGGAATGCCACATTTTATTTGGGAATGGGAAGAAGTAATGTGTATCGCTATATAAAAAATACTTGGGTACAAGTAGATGATATTAACATTGAATTACCAGCAGATACACTATTATATGCTGAAGTTGTATATGAAATGACAAAGGAATTTAAGCATCAACAAAAAGTGTTTGCATTACATATTTTAGATGCATTCATGTTAGGAGGCGAAAATGTTAGTCAAAAATATATAAAACAAAGGTAATAAAATTAATTTTATCTTATTAACATCGAGAATTTTTCTTTAATAAGAATTTTAATGTAAAACTAATGTACGATTTTTAATAGGCACGAATCTGCAAAGAAGTTTTGCGAAGCATTGAGGAAACCAATGGGCAGCCGCTATGATCAAATACGTGTCAAAGAATTATTACCACTAAACTGTGATATATGTGAAAAATTGCAATTAACGCAACGTATAATGAAAAATAAAAGTCGACCTGTCTTGGTATACGAACTTCCAGAATCATCATCAGATTACAATAACCCTGATAACGATAGACCATACTTTATACCAAGTAGTATAATTTTCTTTAAAAGTACTGCAAGTCCTTGGAATCGATATATCAGTAAAACACATTCCGTGACATATGTCTTTAATTACAAAACTGGAGAAAACAAATATGATAATGATAGACCATCTTCAGCAGAAGCTAATTTCACTGAATCATTTGAAAATCGTATTATTTGGAACTGGCCTAACAATGAATCATTTAGTATGGAAAGTTTTACACAGTTTATTAAACAAAAGTGTCCTGAACGTATGACCTTAGAATATTAAAGAATAGAATACATTAAAATAAGTATGAAATCAGTAAGGCTTTCAATTATGCTATTACTAATTTCTTCATATATAATTTTATGAACATACATATGTATTTGTAAATACATAGTCGTGTATATAACTGATGATAACTCTAATAAAAACATGAATAATTACATTCATATAAAATATCTGTATGTGAGCATAATAGATGAATGTGTTTAATTTCAAAAACAAATGTTTAATTGGTATAATCTGTTTTTTGTAAGAACAATTAAATATTTATTTGTGGCAACTGCTCCCATGATTGGACATGTTTCAGTACCTAAATCTACAATCCACTGTTTACCAATTAGAATATTTACTTCAGGTCTTTTATAAAGAAATATATATCTTGTGTGCTCAAGTATAGCTACATATGAACCATCTAGAACATGTAAAAATTAAAAATTTTGTACCTAAAAATAATTTGTATTTAAGTTTTAATTAAATACCTACCAGCAGGAGAAACACAAAACTTTTTATTACTTTTACTTGCTTCAACATAACCAAATCCCGGGAATGTATAATAATGTTCTATATTCCACTTGGTATTCTCTACTTGGCCAGTTATCCATAAGCAACCATCATTATCATGCCTTAGACATATAGCTTGACCAGATTTTGTTTTGTAGGTAAATAGTACATGATTGCTTGTTCCAAGCATACCTAAATGAGTATTTTTCTGTTCAACAAGATCAATTCTTTGTAAAAGATTATCCTTTCCTTCAAGGTCACATTCTTCTAGCTGATCAGCATTGAATCCTATACAAGGTTGTCCCTCTTGTTTATTATCTGCTTGTTCTGTACACAAATGTGCCAATCTAAATAAGATACAACAATGACATATTGAAATAATGAAATATAATTCATTTTATTTTATTTTATTTTATCATCAGTATCATACTATAAATATATTTAAAGTACCTGGAATGGATCTCAGCAGCTAAAGTTTCATTAGGTAAACACTCTCCACCAGTGTCACTTTTGATTAGTTCACTCCACATCAAACCAACTTCATGCTTACTTAATTCAAGTTTAAATGTATCTTGTTCATATTTCCATGTTGTTAAGCTTTCTTCTAATCTGTGTTGACATTGACCTTGTATCAATACATTGTCATCTACTGTCACTGATAGTTCTAATGGTGTTATATTTACTTTAATTTTATCTTGATGTTGTTTATCTATTTTAAGCCAAACCGTTATTGAATCTTCATCTTGAGACCAACAATATTTTGGAATTTTTATTTCTCCGGTTTTGTTTAAATCATCATCATCAGTGGATCCCTTTACTTTTGGACATTCAAATGTTATGTAGTCTTGACATATGGAGTGCAAATATTTACCACTATCTTCTATATATACATATTCAATAGCACCATTTACTTTTAAAGTTTCCTTATTAATGAGTTCAAAAGATTCATCTGTGCCTCCTTTATTTTTCCAAGCATACGTTAATAATAAAAGTCTTGTAAACTTCTTTTCCCCTGTACTTCTAACATCACTCATTGCAATCATAATATTAGATGTAGCTTCTATATATTGTACATGTAATATAACTCCAGGTTCTATACCATTTAATGCGAAAGATTTAACAGGTCCTTGAAGGTTTGTTATTAACAATTTTAAACAATCCCCACCATTAGAAATTGCAACAATGTGATTAGTAGTAAATCCAATTGATGGATTATACAACAAATTCTGTACATTTTCATTTGAATTATGAATTACATGAATCTGTTCTAAATTACCACTTTTTTTTAAACACCAAACAATCCAGTTTTCATCTATAAACCAACATGATGTATCATACGGATTTTTAAATAAATGATTGTGGAACGCAAACAATCGTGTTTCTAATAAGGAGTCTCGATTTGTTGTTAATTCTAACCTACGTACATCTGCAAATAGTTAATAAATTTCAGGGGTATTAATTTATTATATGGTTAATATTCGTTAAAGTTGTAACGTATTTTCTTTAATAATTCGTACCTGTTTTTAAATCTACTTCAGTCTCTATCGGGATATCATCGGTACAAAATTGATATTTCTCGAATTTTAAATTTGTCAAATTTTTATTAGGTCGTAACTCAACAATTTTTGTCATTTTATGTACCTTTTTGTTCAAAACATTATTAATAAAAAATAGAAAGTAACTGTCGTTTAACTGTAATATAATATTAACACATAATTTGATTTTGTTATTTTGTATAACACTTTCAAATATGTTGATTATGTGTGCTTTTTATGGTTTCCATTCTATTCGTTGATTTCTTGTAATTTTAACTGCATTTTAATAAAACAATAAAAATACTATTATGGAATCATTACAAAAAAAAATATTACCTTTCAATTGCGTTTGAATTATCTTCCACTATTTTTCTTTACTAAACGTATTCGCCAATAAGCTTGATCGTTCGACTTTGTATGTTTGACGATCAGACGATGCGCGCAGCCTATTAGAAATATACGTAGATTTGTATTCTCGATAATTTCGTTGTCTATATTCATATAAATTATACGAATGTATTTAATATTTATAAAAGAATTTTGTGTTTAAGTATCATTTTTTACTTTGATTAAACAATTATGTCTGTTAAAAACATGCTGTGCTCTATTTTCAATAATGCAAAATTGTTTTACATGTTCAAGATACTGTAATTCACTGAGTTAGATCACCATATTACTTCATCGCATTTTGTTAAAAAAACTTATATATTTAATAGATAATAAAGCTAAAAGTTAAAGAATACCATACTAATGATTAATAATAATAAATGCTATGGTAGCGTCGTTAAAGCAGTTAAAAATTGCACATTATACCAACTAATATGATAAAGAAAAGTGCGACATCTTTTAGTAACATGTAAACACGAAGGACTTATGTTTCAAAAGATGTATTTATATTACCTGATACTGTAATCTAGAATATATGTTTACTTAACCTGTAAGCATTACTTGTTATCATTAAATACTGTTTACTAAAAATAAACAATCATGTTTCTTAATATTATTTTACAAATTATACAGAATGAAATTTCAAAATAAATTTTTACATACAAGAACGGTTTTCAGTAACAATTTGTAATTCATTTACAAATGCATCATAGTATTTATTTTATTGAAGTTTCAGTATTGCTGTACCACAAATTACATATATGAAAGAAACATTACAAGAAATTAGGAATGATATGAACTCATATTCAAACTGTAACAGTCATAATATTGTATATATTCTATTATTGTATTATTTTTAGCATTGCATTAGAATATACATATTTAGGCTTTTGCAATTCCAACAACACCACAAGCAAGACGTGCACCAGCATTTCCTGTAGTTTTTGATAATTCATGGCCACCTTTGCCAAGATCATCTGGATCAGCATGAACCTGTAATCAAAAAGAAACCAAATTGTATTTAGTACATATATAATAGAATTACTTACATAAGTTAATAAATAATTATTGCATAACATCTTACCACAAGTGTTCTGCCAATTATATTGTTTGATCCTTGAAGTTGGATGGCCTTGTCAGTTATATTAACATTGGCAACACCTTCTGAATTTGCTTCAACGTTTCCCAAATCTCCAATATGACGCACATCTGAATCAGGACCACCATGATCCTTACCTGATGGGTTAAAATGTGCTCCAGCACTTGTGCAACCTATTAAATATATAGAAGTGATAACACAATACTTTTAAAATTGTTTGTATTTATATCACAATTACTTTAATATAGTATACAGTAAGATAACACTTATCCATATCAAATAAGTAAATTACAGTTTATCAATGTTAACAAAACCTTGAGAATTAAGTTTTAATAAAATTTAAGAATCTTAATGGCTAAATATTTGTAACAAATTATGCTCTTTTAAATAAAGATCAACTATAACAAGTTTTAATGATTATTAAGTATTAATTTTAATTAATAAGTAAAATTTTAGTAAACTAAAATAATTTATCACATTGTCTATTGACCTTTAATCAACCACTTTAAATAGCATTAATGTATCATTAGATTAATTTTTTTTACAAATTGTATTTGATTATTATCTAAAAGTGTTTAGCAAAAATCATGAAAAATAATATATTCTAACAATAGTACGTACCATTGGTGTTATCTCCAAATTCGTGAATATGAAAACCATGTAATCCTTTCTTCAAACCAGTTACCTGACCTGTGACCTTCACTGGTTGAGAACCATCCTATTTAAAAATTATGTACATTGTAAAAAATAAAAAATAATATAGCATATTACAGAATTATGTCGAATTAATCAAAGAAATTTACCGGTTGCTCAAAAAAGAGAGTGCCTTTAGCATCACCCTGAAGAACGCACACGGCTTTAACCATTTTCAGAAGCTTCTCGACTACACTCAATAGCAATCACTTCTAAAATGCTCTTCAGCAACAACTATCGTTGAATTATAAAGATGTAATTATCGTTTTGCTGATTCACGAACGCAAATACGCTGACGTATCATATATCGAACACTTCGGCCGATAGAATGATGACCTTAACGTTTAGTCAAAGCAATGGCGTATCGCACAAAACTTACAATCAATGACCATTGATATACGGAAATACCGGATGAGGAAAGAAATCATCTAAAATCACTCCCCAGAGAACAATATGAAATGTGATGTAATAATTTCAGCTTAAATTTTGCATTTAAGGTGGCGTATCTTATTATTTATTATTACTCACTATAAGTAGGGAATTTTTATATATTATTTACTGATATAATTTTTTTTAAATAGTTTCTGTATACATCAAAATGGAATTTGATAGTAGGTTTTATATATTTGTATAGCTATAAATAATTTTATTTTAAATTATTAACAATTTTATGCACTATTTCTTTTTTAACTTCTGTGTACATAGTACTATCGATTACTTATAGATAAATAATCGAACTTCGAGATAAAGTTGACAACCATATACATAATAATAGCGTTTGAAGTTTATTTTGATCCTGAAAGTAAATTTACAGTGTGCAGTGATTTGTATTAATATTTATTCTTAGTTGAACGGATAATTAAATAATAAAAATGACAATTGGTGGAGAACACCGTTCAGTAACTCCATTTATAAAACTGGTTCGAGAATTTTTGCGAGGTGTAAGTAATGATTAATAAATTTATTTTATATAGAAGTCATTATATTTTCTTTGCACATTACGTAACTTTTTATTTTCTTGATCAAGATATATATTTAACATACTTTATGTATAAAAATCCTACTCAAAGTCATTAATGATAATCATTTAATAAATTTAAGTTTTACTCTTTATGACCATGTAACAACTACAGATTTTATTAGTTATATTTCATACATTATGGTGAACATAAAAAATATAAGTTAACAACTGTTAACAGAATTTTTATTAAAAAAATAAAAGTAAAGAAAGGTTTTGAGTATGTTATTTGACAATTTAGGTTAAAAGGTAGATTTATCTGGAAAGAAATAAATGTTACAGAGAGAAATTAGAGAATGTTTAAGACATGCAGATGGTCTTGCTGCACGTACACAACCACTTCCTAGTGTACCTGGTGGACCATATCATAAAACTTCAAAAGTATATTATTACACACGTGATGCTAGGCGTCTTGTTCAACCACCAATAGAAGTATATTCATCAAAATTATTAGGGTAATTATAGTTTTAATTTTCTTTATAGGAAATAAACTGAAATATTAATCTTTTTAATGCATAGAGTGTTCAGTAATTGATATGAGTACTTCGATAGTATTTGATTTAAATGTTGTTTGATCATTGATTTTTGAATTTTATTGTAGGAAAACTGAAAAAAAACAAAAAAAAATCTACTCACCATGTAAGCCACATTTAAGTGATAAATGAGTGTAATAAAATAATCATGAATATTAGTTATGCTGGATAAAATTAATTTAAGTAAAAGTTGTACATGTAATAATATATAGCACTTATAAATGATTTAAAGGTTATTTAATTAATTCCCATTTAATGTTTAATCAATAACAGTACATAAATAATAAACAAAGGAATGTTTCTCATATACACATTTTCTGTTTGACAGTAGACATATACAATGACTTTTTTCAGTTTATAATACATTATTGTTACATACATACAGAGCATAATGCTTTCATAAAATTTATGTGAGTCTGAGAGTAACATTGTCACTGAAGGGTTTGTACACTAAATTGCTTTGATTTGTTTTGCACTAACACAAACACGTGGTTGCCGTTCTACATGAAATATTGTGTGATATGCATATTCTTACCACAGTTCATATTAAAACTGTATCCTGCTTATGCACTATATGACACTTTAAATAGAATCACCTCTATGCATTTATGCAAGTACAAAACAAATCGAGAGAATCGAATATTTGACAGCAGATTCGACGCTACTGTATCTAATAATATAGTACATGATATTATAGTCATCCAACAATCTGTGCAGAAATAATGAATTTCTCCTTTATAAATTAACAATCATAAACAAAAGTTACTTAGGAACAGTAACTTAATAAGGGATTTGATTTTGATAATACTGTATCATGTCATAAGTTTTCGTACGGAAATTGAGGTAGCTGTTACGTATTACATTGAGCATGTAGGCCGCCGCTTCGCGATCGGTTGCTGTTGGTACAAATCTACCGCGCAATAACTTTATCGTTTGTCCACGGAAACATGGCAATCCGGTGTCGAGCATTAAAGAAACCAGAGAAATAATTGCCTCTTGATATGGCCTGTAAAACAATGTCATAATTTGATTAAAATTTCTTTAAAAAATACTATTGTAAATGACGTTGTTAGAGATTTAGATAAAAGATTCTATTGAATGATTTAACCATTCTATTAATTAATTCAAAGTTCAAAGAAATTTATAACTTTAATTAAAAAAAAATTTTGATTCCACTCACCTTACAGCAAGAAAAGCCTGTACACATAATTCCATGAACCATCGGAAAGGCGCGGCTTCCATTTTACCTCCCATTACCAGCACCATTTCATCAGTTAGTTTAATATCAGGTTCAAAGCCAAGGTTACCACCAGGCGAACTTTCAAACATAAATCCGAAGTCGATATGTATAATATGACCTTCAGTATCCAACATAATGTTGCCATTGTGACGATCTTTTATTTGCAAAAGATACGTAATAACACTGTAGGCAGCCATTGACCTTACGAAATTACGTCGCGCATTTTGAAATTCCTTTGACGTTTCATCTCCATAACGTGTGATAAAATATTGATGCATATCTATATCAGTCGTACGACCAAGTTGATCGCGTGAGGTTGCATTTGGTACACATTCTATTACACCACACTAGAATACACATTAATATTTTAATATCTAATTAACAGTGTTTATAAAAAATTATGTCAAAACTAAGATTAAATCGTTTCTTGTAACAGTAAAGTTACTTACTCCAGGTGCTGTAGCTACTACTCTGTATGGGAACAAGAATAGATTTAATCCGACCTTTTGAAATATGTTTTTGAAAATACTGATTACTTGTAAAGCTAACATATCTTGTCTAACGTCATCACCAACTTTAAAAATAGCAGCTTGCCAGGTTTCTTTCTCTAGTTCTCTTTTAATCTCTGCCTTGTTATTAGCAGACACTGCTAATGCAATATTCTCTAATTCATTAATTCCATATTTTTGTACTTTAAAACGTGCCAAAAATGGTGCTTTCGCGGCACTATAAATAACAATTATATAGTAAACATAATAATTATAACAAGAAACATTGTAAACAAATAAGATTGAAATATTTTTACCTCTGCATAGGAGTTCCACTTTGATAATCTATGTCAATTACCATAGCTTCAGGATTAGATGGTAAATAACAACCAGGTTGTACTTTAATTTTTGATAAAGCTTTCAAACACGCTGCTTTGCGTTCAGGACCCTTAGGGTATGGCCGTATTTCTCCTGAAATATTTGTAATCTTTCCAAAAAAGTCAAATTCCCTTTCATAGAATTGCTTTGCTGGACCGGATAACGAGCTTAAAATACTTTTCACGAGCGAATCTAGTATATCGGAGAGAACAGGATCTTTTATTTGTTTATCTTCATCCATAAACATATTTGTATGCATATTCCAAATTAATTGATGCGCTACTACCTATGTAAAGTTAACATAAATATAAAATTCGGAACTTGAATGCAACTATGTTGTTGAGATATATTTTCAGAGGATTATTTGTTGATAATATTTATAACACTTACTTGAGAACGTTTAGCAATTTTCTTTATAAACTCTATCACATAACCCATGGTATCATGACGTACAGCTTGTACAAGTTGTGGGATGTAGAAAAGTACACCATCTGCTGGATAACTACTTAGCACTTCTACTGCATACTGTGCAGAAATTGGATGGTGAGGGAACTGACGAGAGAAATATGCTAATGCTTGAATAGGCGATACTCTCTCCCATGTTAGCATATACACTAACTAAATTAAAACAAATAAATCAGCATTTTAAGTATACGAAATTTTAAAAACTAATACCATTTAAGTAATATCTTACTTCAGGTACGTCATTAAGTAATGTATCTGTTGTAACGAGGTATTGTAAAGCTTCTGGTATGTGCATAACTGGTACAGGTTTAAGACGGACTAGCTTACATATTTCTTTAATTATAATTTCGGAATTCTTTAATCGAACTGGTAAAAACACAGCGAGAGCGGGACTAATTTCCCACGCAAGCCGTGTGTATTCACGCCATCGATCATTCATACCCTTAGCGCGCCATTCTGCAATGCTTGATTCACCTGGAAGTGTAAGTTCTTGCCTCCCACTCGGATTTCTCCAAACCTGTAATTTAAACAATATTAAATAATATTATGGAACCTGAAAAAAAATATAAAACGTGAAGTGAAACTTACCAGTAACATTTCTATTTCAACCGCTAATAGTTCCAGAATCAAATTTCTTTTCTTTATATAATCTTTCACAAAAATGTTAGCGTTCATAACGCGCTTGCTACGATTACTACGTTTACTTAATGTGTTATTACTAGTGGACATTGGGACTGTATTAATCCAAACACTAGTCGGTGTTTTTGGGAATTCAGTATTTGTTGTACCTAAAGCTGTATTCAAAGAATTAATTGTTTCACTGGGTCCAAAGCCACTATTTGAACACGACTGAGGTGTCAACATTTCAAATTCATTTTCGTTACCAGTCATTACTAAATATTTCTTATCGCTGTGCATTACCTGTGATACAATAAAATGAACGTTATCAAACAAAAAACTAGTATTTCTTAAGTAAGAATATTTTACTGACTTGCCAAAAACGTATCAATGTAACCAAGTCCTCATGCAACTGTTCTAGTTCTTGTGTTGGTACTTGACGGTTCCGACAGAAATAGTCCAAACAGTTACAGTATACGCGTTCCCGTAATACATTTTTGCTTAATGACCTATAAATAAAATTTGTTGCCTGCTCGATTACTCATTAAGATATCGTATCTCTTACACAATATAATACCTCGATAAAATATCCCCTTGAAGAAGAAGCAGTCCACAGGAAAGTAATTTAAAACGCACTCCCACTGTAGCAATATGACGGCTCATCCCGGGTTCTTCGCCGGAAGCACCAATAGTCATGGGGAGTGACCGATGTAATAGCATGACAATCATATCAACTGTTTCTTGACAACAATATTTAGCAGTTTCAATTAATTCCACGATAAATGTTACCCAAATTTCGTGAGGTTTTACTTGTGGAGGATTTGGACCTAGCTTGCAGCACTCGTATACAGCCAGTGGACTGACTTCTTCTTCATCTGGTGTAAAGAGACCCATTTTTTTGTCAACAGTGTATTGCCATGCAACTAGCATTTCTTGCAAGAAGCGCAATTTCAAATCTGGTCGTACAGTGAGTATCCATTGCCAACATTCAACTGCTGTAGTCATAGCTGCAGGAGTGAACAATTCAATTTGTGAAGAAGCCACTGTATGTAACAAACGCCTATGCGTTCCTAAAAATATAAATTAAATATATCATAAAATAGTAAATAGAGTCAAATAATATATACAAAAATTAATGTTATCAATTACCAGGCATAGAAATTAGCAATGCAGTAGCTCGCCAAAGAGCACTATGATGTTTAATATCGTCCCGAGCACGGCAAGCCATCCATACAGCATCGATTAACAAATCAACAACTTTGTTTCTAATTTCTTCAAAGGATATTTCGGAAGTGGACGATTCAGTTTGCGCCAATGATAGCATTCCAGCTATTTCTCCGGCATATCGTGATCGTGTTGACATCATTGATAAAAGCCACGAACCAGCTCCTTTTGGACCACGTGGCCGCTTATCTAACGAATTAGTCTATAAACAGTATATTTCGTTACTTTAAAAATAAGATTCCTTGAAGTATTAGATATAAAAGATTTACATTTGGTAAGGTTGAAGTTGGAATAGCGAGGTCTACAAACTCAAGAACGGAGTCTGTAGATAAACATAAACCAGAGTGATGTTTAAATCCAGAGGATGGAATTTGATTTACATATTCCTGTAAGTGTGATCTAGTAGCTTGCGGAGCCCATTTCATAGCTTCTTGTACTATGCCTTTACATCTCGCGGTGAAATCTTTTACAATAATCTATATAACATAATTTAGTTTTAACATTTAAACAATTTATATGCATAATAATAATAACAATAACATACTTACCTCTCTTGCCTCGATCGTATCCATAAGTTCAATACTGTATGGTGTACCAGGTATTCGTAAAACTGGTGTTTCTTCATTTGGGTCAATTTGTAACGAGAACGATAAAATCTATATAAATAATAATTTCATTAAATACAGTAATACATAAATGTAGAACAAAGTAGAATTCGTACCTGCAATATATCCAACATGCTCCAAAGTACTTTACAATTCCATAAAAGATGCGGAAACGCATCAACCAATGCACTAAGGTATTTATCCGCTATTCGCCTAATCTGTTTATATACATGATTAAAATATACCAGAAGAAATTGAGCATGATTTTCAAGCTCTTTCTCGCGTCTTTCGTCTTTCGGTTTACGCTGCATAACATCTTTAAATTTGACAAAAACGCAATCAGCAACACAACATATACACTGCCACATGCCGCTCTTATCTTTTTGCAGATCAGTATCGCATAAGTATTCCATTATTGGTTGCAAACTAGGTTCAGGACTGTTTGCCACCCTCAATGTCTCTAACCAATAGACTGACAACAAATACGTGCACTGTGCAAATTGTAATTTTGTCACATATTGGGATATGTCATTAGTCCTGTGAAAAGAAAGAAAATCTTCAGCTACTACCTAATTGAAAACCTATTTTGCAAGTAAACGAGAAAAAATAATTACCGAGTGCTTAATTTTAATATTTGACTCCTCAATTCTTGTAATTCATTCAAAGAAACACTATCGTTGCGCACAGCTGAGGTATATTGCAATTCTCTCATCTCGAGTCGTGAACTAGTTTCTGAAATAAGATAAGGTGATTTCACAGCAATTTCTTTGACGCCCTCGTACCATTCTGTGGGCCATAATCTTGATGCTTGATCGCTGGCGAAACCCATTACAACACAATAAAGCCAAAAATCTTTAAAAAGTTTTAA
Source organism: Tetrapedia diversipes (assembly GCA_033822845.1). Taxonomy (NCBI): domain Eukaryota; kingdom Metazoa; phylum Arthropoda; class Insecta; order Hymenoptera; family Apidae; genus Tetrapedia; species Tetrapedia diversipes. The sequence continues at coordinate 176,603 of JAOPTO010002281.1, forward strand.
AAGTCTTTTTTGTGGATGCCTGATTGGCGGAAGTCGCCGCACTAATATGGCGATCACAGGTATGAGCACACCCAAATTTCCTGCACTGCTTGCTGTTTTCTAATACATAATGTAACAAAATGTAACAGCAAATTTTTATACAATCCTGATAAATATTATAAATTAATTAATTACCGTCATAGTAACATTATTTGAAGCTTTATCGCTAGCGCGTTTGCCTTCCAATCCAAGTTGAACAAAAAGTTCAAGCAAATGAAGTAACAAATCATTCAAATCTGTTTCACCTTGCAGATTTGCTGCTATGTTTGCAAGTGCGTTTGTAACTGCTTTAGCAACGTGACAGTATTGCTTACGATCATCGTTTGAGGCATAAGTAGCAGTACTAGAACCCAGTGACATGGAGAACATTTGCATTATGCCTTCGTAAATCTGAAAACAAGGTTGTAAAAAAATGTATATCTTTATAATACTTCCAGTTGTCTATGAAAATAACATCTATAACTATTAATTAATTTTAAACTCGACCTTTGACTCGCATTTTGCAATGATCATACATCCTAACTGATCGACGATCAGAAAATCAAGATCGCTGGGTGTACGACAAAATAATTGTTGAAAAAATGGGAATATTGTGCGCATGGTCTTTGGGGTATCTTTCAGTGCAACGGCAACATGTCCCAACATGATTACTATATTTTTTGAAATTAATTCGCTATTCGATTTGTCATCGGATTCACTAAAAATATTGAAATAAATAATTTAGGTATTGCAGGAATCAAGGCATGCAAGAAAATTGATTAAAATGCATAAATTAAACATGTATAGTGCATAGTACCCGTCACATATATCAGCAGCAAATAATCTATTTGATACGCTGGCAACTAATGCCGGTACACAATCTGGATTTACAGAATGAGCAGCTTCCAAAGCAATGCATAAATTGCCAATAGCTGCATCCCGTAATTTTTCAAAGGCTGTTAGTACTGATGAAGTAGTTTGTTTTGTATCATGTATAACTTTGCCTTAAAAGTAACAATTTTTTCATTGATTCCATATAAAATACAATGTTACAGTATAACACATTAATCAATCATTTTAAATTACCTCTTTCATGTTGTTGACGATGTAGTTTGAGAAGTATAGGCGATGGGACAACAAGAAAATCTCGAAGATAATAAATAGACGTACTTGCTATATTAGGAAACTTTTGCGCTAATTTTCCTAATCCCTCAAGGCATACCATTAATAAAGGCATATGCGCTAGCACCAGTTTTGGTCCATGATTAGAATTGATCTTTTCAACTAGACGACCACATAAACTATCCGCACCTGTAAATCATCATGTTTCATTTCATAATTGATGTTTGTAAGCATAAGCAATTGTTCATAGGTTGGATAATTGGATTGGATAAATGAAAAGAATTTTGTATGGAAATTAATCTTTCAGTAACAATGTTTTAAGATGACATGTATAGAAAATATGTATAATAATCTATCATGAAAATGGTCTTGTCTGTGAATATTCACTGTTCATCATCAATTTGCATTAATATTTGAACAAACGGTTAGAATGAGGTTTAGTAGAATTACAATTAGACCAGCAAAGCTAACCAGGGAGCCGCGTTGACGCACTGTCAGGCTAGAAGGTGTACATATTCGTTAGTTAAAACTATTGAGAGTTATCAGAGATGGAGGATAATCAATCGAAATGCAATATAAGCTAAATTCGGATACCCTCGCCAATCAGCATCGAACTGATATCTGCGAATAGCGCGGACAAATCATACTGGTCTCTCACTGGAAAAATAACGTAATGATCTATAGATAATCCTACTAACATAGAAGACTTGAATTTAAACAATGTCTTTAGCACAACATAACAAAATTATCAAAAATAAATTTTGCGGCATTTAAGATTGTATACGTATGTACAAGCGTTGATTCTCGGTTATGCTTACCAGTTTCATCACCAATTGCCCAAACAAGAAGATCAACACACGCAGAATTAGCCATAACATTTACTTTAAACCTATTTACAGTTCGAAAATTAGTATCCATGTCCTCGCGTTCACTTGCATCGTGTTGGCGTGATTGTAATTCCGTTTGACCGGACAAAAAGAGACCTTTCACGAATTCTTGTACGTCCTTTGTGAAAGGAGTAGGTAAATCGCGTTGGTTTTGTAACAATTCTCGTAAAAGAGCGACCATCACTAGATTCATTGTCTCGTTAAATGTTCGATAAGGAAATATTTGCACCTGTCCAGAGTTATAAACCTAGATAAAAAATGGATGAGTAAAATTTATCATGTGGTATCGTAACATTTTCTTATAAAACAAGAACCAACTTGTTGAGCTTCCTCATCAAGGAACGTTAAAATCTCTTTAGTGAGTAACTTTTTTGCCAAAGCCAGTACACTTTGCAAATGTACTACATTAAACTGCATTCCAGCCCTCCTTTCAGGGCTTTCATTGCATCTCATTTGAGGAAATTGATTAAAACTTGATCCATATCTGCTAAAAAAATATATGGCTGGATCACAGGGCACCGATGTATAAGATTGTAACGATGGCCGTTTCGTAAAAGGATATTCATAATCTCCAATCAATAAACTTGATACATCTATAGCCGGATGAGGATTTAAGTTGCCGCTTAAAGATCGAGGAATAATTGGTCGGAAATTCGAAAAGCTACAATGTTTTCTATCTGATGTTAAACGTAGTTCTGCGTTTGGTATTGAGAGGGGTGGATCGGGTCTTGGATATATACGACATAAAAGGGGTGGATCAGTATACGCAAATCGGCCCATAGATCGAGCTAAACCAATCAGAATCGGTACCAAACTTTTGCATAATGACACTGAAAAAGATATTTAATTATAACTATGTGTGTATTATATTGAATACAATATAATTAAGTAAGAAGAATGTATCTACATTTCGCTTGCATTCCTCTATTCCCATTTTGATCTTTGTATCCTCTTATTAGGTTTGTTAAAACTGCCAGTATTTCTACTTGAGTAGATATAATTTCTTCACGTACAGGTTCACATCTGGCAGCAACATCACTGAGTAATGTGTTTAAGCAGAAACTAAAGCGTTCAGCAACAGGAATACGTTCACTAGGTGAACATTTTACCTCATCTAACCACACAGCTTTTGGAAGACCACGCAGCAGCCGTAACAAATAAGGTAATATCTTGTCCCGATGTTGTAAACCAGATTCCAACAGGTATATTCCCAATGCAATAGTTGCATCTTGTCCTCTTTGATCTATTCTGTATATACCTTGAGCAGATTCTTGTGGGCATAGTTTGAACAATTGCATAACCTATATTGAAAAAAGGTTTATTCAATGAATGTTAAAAGATTATTCTTAAGAAATAAAGAATCAAATGTATAATATAACTATAAATGCAAGCATTATAAATTTTATTCTTTTTTTACTAAGATTGTTTTAATTATTATTACATTTTGAAATTAATCCTAATTTAATGATATTATTGCATTCTTTTTTAATTCATATTGTGATAAAAATTAGTATTGCATTAAAATCAAATGTATATAAAAGTTACTTATATAAGAATTTAATAGAATGTAAAAGATTATTTAATTAAAAAAAAACATTGTTTAATACAATGTAATAAATTATTTAATAAAAAAATATTTATTATATTTGATTAGTAACTATGATTTAAATATTATATTTTCTCGCTTAAATGATATATTATACATTATAAGTGAATAGTGATAATAATTTCTTCTATACTAATAATAATGATGGGAAAAGAAAACGTATATTGATATGTAAAAATATATGTATTTTAAAATCTTTTATTCATAAAGTCAGTATATAAAAACAATTTTTTTAATTAGTGAATTGTGTCTGGAATGTATATTAAAAACAACTTATTTAAACATATAGTGATGTTAATTGTTGACTGTAAATATCTCATTAATGCATGAGTCGACTAGTAGATTGTCCTTCGAATTATGTCATAAAATGACATATCAGGATATCAGCTGACACATCCTTAAAATTAACCTAATCCTATTTAAATGTCAAGTTTTTTATGAATACATAAATATGATATTAATCTACAAAATGTAAGCAATAATCAGCATACCTTTTCCCATGGTGTAGGTTTAATTGCTGCTAGACATCTGGCTAAATGTTGGACGGCTTTCGAGAAAAATAATTTCTCGTCTGCCACCATTTTGCCCACTGTCTACGTCGAATGTGATTCCTGTAAATTTCGTCTGCTTTTCTCTCACTGACATCTAGTTTTCCTCAATCGACCTATCGATCTCTCGAACTTGATATTTAAATTCGGGTAGTTGGATGTTATATTAATTTCTTCATACCGGTAAATAAACATTTACATCACTGCTAATAATTGTAAAATTATCTATTTAATGTAATTGCATAAAATACAATTAAACTGTATTCTATAAATTCTATAAATTTCAACTGTGAAATAATTAGAATGCATGTTCTAATCTAAAACGTTGCTTGGCTATAAAACATAATTTTGTATGTATACCGATTAAAAAGTTAGATATTAACATTCTTCCTCAAAAGAGTGATTTTTTGTTAAGTTACGATGTATATTAGTTATATATAGATAACATCAAATATTTATATCATTTGTTGGTGTACGCACATCATCTTATAAAAAAATTAAAGGCGCTTTAAGGATCGATATATCGATTCCGTTTTCTCGTAGTTTGAATTTTGGTCGTTAATGTTGCTGGCACGTTATTGAATAATTAGTTTTTATTTAAATACTTATAAATTTCTTGTTTTTATGCGAATTCGACAGAAATCAAGATTATTAAAAGGGCGATGCAACAAAAAAGAAGATTCGGTAAGTGAGTTTATTAAAAATTTATTGTACTTTGCATTACAAAATTTTGCTTGGTTAGAAACAAATAATTATGATTTGAAATTTCAGTCTTAGAATTAGAAAAACGAATAAATTTTATAGAAATAACATTTAAACTCATAAAACATTTTTATTTACACATATCTACATGACATTTTTTAGCCCATGATAAATAGAATTCTAACTTTTTACAATATGAAAATAACACTTTTTTTGATAAATTAATATTATCCGCGTTATATCTCTGGACGAATTTTGTAGAAAATTCTTTACTTCCAATTTTACTTTTGCTTTTTGATATATCTTCTTTTCCTGCTGTTAGTAATCTGTGTAATTCAGAAAGTGCAACAGCAATATACAAATATTTAGTTTTCTTTTCAGGTCCTTGCATTATTATATTTCCAACTTCTTTTAAAGCCGATAAAGTTTGTTCATCTTGTGGTAGCCAGTTACACTGTAAATAATTAATAAAGTTAAAATATAAATTTTTATTATTGTCAATTTTGAATATATCAAATATTGAAATACATACATTGATAATTCTGTGAATAATAGAAGTTATCGCAGAATTAGCATCTTCATAAATTTTATTCAATTTCAAATTATCACAAAGATCAAGAAAGACAATTGTAGCTTCAACTGGACAATTTAGATAATCACCATTATAATAATTTGCTATGTATGCATATGCATAGATTACATTCACAACATTGAACATAACATTTGGAGAAGCTTTCTGTAATAAAAAAATGTTCCAAGTTCTTCTGTTATCAAATTATATTAAATGTATCAAATAAATGTATTTATTCTATAAATTACCTGCAATTCATTAAATATTGGAACATCTATCAGAGGAGGAAGTTCTTTCACTTGCTCATCGTATTTTTTGTCCATATCTTGTATTAGTTTCTTTTTAGTATGGTAAGTCCACCATGGAATCCATTGTGGTAGAAGTTTTTCTATATCACCAGTTTTTATCAGAGCTTCAAATTCTTGCCTTTCTGTACCTGTTAATACAGACCATACTTCATCCGCATTATCTAAATTTATATTGCACAGTCTTTCTTCTAAATCTGGCATCTAAAAAGAATATTAAATTAAATACAATTAAAGGAAAATGATTGCATTTTATTAACAGGAATATAAATCTTTACATTTTCATCATCTGAATCTAATATTTCTTCTGGCTTTTCTACAGCTTCTTCTTCATCATCTACCTCATCACTTTCTAGTGCTTCCAGATTTTTAAAATCTTGTTCATGTACTCTTTTAAGAATTTCAATCATTTTCTTTCTACCTTCTGGATCTTTTTCTTGAAATTTTAATTCATCTATCACACATTGCTTATAAAAACTTTCTGAACATTCTGAATGACTTTCTGATTTATAACAATCAGTACTGCAATATGCAATGCCACATCGTGGGCAAGTATATGCACGAGGACGTGTATTACATCTAAAATCAGAAAAAGGTTTAAAAAATATTTTGGTATTCTGTTACATTTATATGGTGTATAAAAACTGTTTATTGTATCATGAATGTTAAAAGTTAAAAATAGGTAATAAAAATAATTTAAAGGTACAATCTACTTGTGTATATAATAAAATTTATATTAGATTCTACTTATAAACAAAATTTGAGGTTAATAATATGATACCCACAATTTACAAATACTTTTTGTGTTTGCTGAGCTTGTTTCTTGTGCATCCATAATTTTATTATAAATTTATTTAAATTTCAACTATTTCAATTATTAACATTTATATTAACTTATCAGTTTCATAAATTTTAAGCGAGTAAAATGTTTACGTTGCGGTAATCGTTTTGAAACGTAATAGGGCACACATATACTGATAGATACTAAAGTACAATTATAAGAATACTCAAATAAGATATGAATTACATGCTGGAGAAGAAAATAACATATTCTCCAATTTTTAGATTTATTTTAAGATTATTTATTATATACATTATACGTTAATTTTAATAAATACAAAATTTAACCTATAATTAAGTTTTTTCAACTAAACTACCATTTTTCAGTTTTTTATACTTGAACTCAGGTTCCTTTCGTTTATTTGTCCAAGCTTTAGTTTCAGCTTTTGACAATATCTGTCTAGATTCTATAGCAACTTCTTTACATTTTAACAAATTTTTTTCCTCATCTATAACTGTTTCAATTTTTCTTTTCTTTTGTGGTTTCTCAATTTCTTCTTCAGATGTTAAAAAATCAATTGAGGAATTGAGTAACTTTATACCATAATTATTGTCCTGTTGTTCTTCATTTGTAATATTACATACTTCTCTTTTTTTTATTCGAATAGATCTGATGGAAAAATTTTATTAGTACATGAAAGATAGATTAAAATGACTAATTGTGAGTAATTTATTCTAAAGTTAATAATTTAAAAAAATCACATACTTTTCTATTATTTCATCCAGTTTTTTTGCAACATAGCTTTGAAATGATGGAGTCACGCCAAAATTAGATTTATCTTGTTGTTCTAAATTGTTTCTCAATGATACTAAATTTGTTGATTCGTTGTTTAGTATTAAATTATCTAGAAAAAAAGGTGATAAAATTAATTGTCAATTATGTATTACAAAATTTTCTGTAATACAATATGAAAAATAAAAGAATAAACCAAAAGTGAGGTTATAGTACTTACTGTGTTCATCCGTTTCTTTAGAAATGTTTGAGCTATCAGAATTTTGATTTAAAAAATAACTGTCTTTCAGAAATTGGTGATCTCTTACTTCGTTTAATACATCTTTCGATATTTCATCCTCGGAACAACTTGAATCATCATTTTTATTGAGCATTGTTGTTTCGAGCAATTCGATATGATTCCTAAGATACTATATGTATACATATTTCTGTTAAATTTGTATGCATAAGTTTAGCCGATACTTTATCAAAAGCGTGAAATTAACTATAAGTTTAATTAACTCATTGCCGAAATTTGTTTATTAGTTAGTAGTTATAAATTTTTGTACAGAATGTGAGAGTATTTGAAATGTGTGTAAAGATGTTCGTATATTTTACAATTATTCAGTAGAAATAATACCCTTCGTTAGCAATTAAAAACACAAGTCTTAAATATTTAGATATTTGAAAGGCATACAGTGGAGGTGTGAACTAATTACTATGTACTTCAATATAAATTTAAATCTAACGTAAATTATCAAATATTTTGTATATCTTTCCATTTTCAATTAAAAAAGAACAAATACCAACTTTTTCTTAGAAACTGGTAGATACATATGTTAGAAAAGATCGTAACAAAGGGATGGTAAAATAAATTTTTAAGTATGGCAATAAAATGAAAGAGATTAATTTATGATACCACCATAAAAATATCAGCATTATGTATCCTGTACCGTGTCAGATTTTATTCATAAATTCATTTTGATTGAAAGTTATCGCATCGCCATAACACCTGTTATTGCAATGCTACATGTGTTTACTTACAAATATCGGTGATTTAAAATAATTATTTACGAAACTAAAATGAAGGTCGTTAAAGGAAACGTGGAAGATATAGAGAAAAATGATAATGACGATGACAATGAATAAGAGAAAAATGAATGCTTGGAGTGCTTGGAAGTGTCTCAAACATAAACAATGATATATTTTAAAATATTATAATTATTCTCTGTTCGAGAAGAAAACACTTCGACTAAACTTATGTCAACGTGTTAACGATAGATTAACAAGAATTACAGGCGCAAAATTATTTTCAATCGTTTCTGACCTATTCGATGCTGGCTCGAAAGGAACAATTCGTAGAGACGTGTGTGGTCTAGAAACTAAATGGACGGGCGAAGTTGAATATTGCCAACGATGTTTATGTACACGATTAATGATCGTTTTTTCTTCATTATTTTTTTTTTCTTCTTTTTAAATCTCTCATCTCCTAATAATTCAATCTTAATCTAAATACATTTAATAATATATTCTCACTTTGCATCATCTTTTATATTTCTTTTTATTTTAGTGCCCTTCTGAGAGGTTTCATGTACATTGTTTTTCTTTCTGCATATGTGTATGTACGTATGTATTTCCTGCGTATGCTTTGTTAATTCAACCGTTATAACCACTTTGCTGTTTTGCTTATATTTTTGTCGTCCTTTCTAAACAATAGTAACGTTACATGTATAAAATATACGAGAAGCAACGGTTCGCTGGTATATTCTATACAAATACACGGTTTCGAACGTAAAGGTATATAATATGTATGTGTGTGTGTAGGTCTCGCGCTCTCTCTCTCTCTCTCTTTCACACACACTCTCACTCTTTCTTTCTCTTTCTCTCTCTCTCTTTCGCTACTAATGTTACCTTTGATGTGTGCATTGGCTTTTTTGGCTCGTTTCGTCAATTCTTCTCTCGCTTTTATTTTGTTCGTATGTATATATGACATCGTATGTATACTTATTATACTTATATATCTTTCTCTCGTCGACGTGCCACAATGCACGGTAACGTTTTATATTTTATTTTTTATAATTTTTTGTTTGTTTGCTAAGGCATTCGTTATGGCAAGTATATTTTAAAAGTGCTGATGTCTAAACGCGCGTGAATACTTTAGTTTCTCTTTTTTCCATTTTCATACAGTTTATAAAAGTATATCGGCCAGTTATGGTAATCTCTAATTAGCCAACTACGTGTCACTTAAAAAACGATTCGCTCGTTAGAAAAAGAACTAATCTGCTTCATATGTATATATATATAATATATATATATAATATGTATTTTCTTTTTTTCTTTTTTTTGCGTTTCTTTGGTTACTGTGGTTGTTGCTGTTCTTGTGTGCCGAGTTGCAGTTCAACTCGCTTCGCGTTAAATTCAATTGCACCTTATAATCCGTGACCACTAATAGGTATGTATTTTTTTTCTTTTTCTTTTTACTCTCTATTTTGCATGCATCTTTTACTCTTACGCTTGTTACTCGATTATCTGCAATGCTTTTTGTTTTTTTTTTTTTCTTTCTTTATTTATCATTTAATAAAATATATTTAACCGCAGACTAGAGAACCGAAAACAAGTAGTATACAATGTAACGTCTCAAGAAGTAGAATGTACGTTTCTTTTCTTTTTTTTTTCTTGTCGTCGTTAATAGATTCACCTTTTCAATTAACGTCAACCGATCGTTCTGCAATTTTATAATAATCGATGTGATCGTGAAAACTGTCCACACATGTTTTTTTTTTCTGTTTTTTTTTTTTGTTCATCTTGTCCTTTAGCGCGCTTCGATGACTGACAATGGAGACTTTCATTGGAATACGTGTGCACGGATCATACATCTGATAACGGATGACAGAATTATTTCGATTAACCCTTTGAGGCACAGCATTTCAGAGAATAAATAGACACATGTCGCATAGGAATTTTGTTGCGTTTTAAGTTAACCCTTTGCGCTCTAGAGGCGACTGGTTAGTCGCGCAAATGGTAGTTTCACAAATTTTCAGACTTTAGTTTGTTTATTAATCAGATCCGGAGGTTTAATAATTATTATATGTGTAAATTTTAGAACACGACTTAATTAAACTGAAGATTAATATAAGTGAATGTCAGTAAATATTTTTCACTTAAAAATCTTTGAAATTAATATTGTTAGACGGATAACAGTCACCTTTCGAGTGGAAAAAGGTTAAATTAACCCTTTGTGTTTGAGAGATGACTAGTTAATTAGTCGCTAACCAATAGTTCCACAAATTTTCAGATTTTAATTAGTTTGTTCATTAATCGGACCAAGAGGTTAAACAATTGTATATGTAAATTTTAGAACACGACTTAATTAAACTAAATGAAGTTTAATATAGTCAAATTTTAGTAAATATTTTGCATTTGAAAATCTTTCAAATTAATATTGTTAGACGGCTAACAGTCACCTTTCGAGTGGAAAAGGGTTAAATTAACCCTTTGTGTTTGAGAGATGACTAGTTAATTAGTCGCTAACCAATAATTCCACAAATTTTCAGATTTTAATTAGTTTGTTCATTAATCGGACCAAGAGGTTAAACAATCGTATATGTAAATTTTAGAACACGACTTAATTAAATTGAATGAAGTTTAATATAGGCAAATTTTAGTAAATATTTTGCATTTGAAAATCTTTGAAATTAATATTGTTAGACGGCTAACAGTCGTGAAATGATAGTTTCACAAATTTTCAGACTTTAGCAATTTTTTCCTTAGTCGGACCTGGAGGTTAAACAGTCACACATATAAATTTTAGTACATGACTTAATTAAACTGAATGAAGTTCAATATAAGTTGATGTCAATAAATATTTTGCACTTGAAAATCTTTGAAATTAATATTATTAGAGGCTGACAATCCCCTCTTGAGTGTAAAGGGTTAAAATACCTGTACAAATCTGTACTGACACGTTGAAATTTGCCAACGCAAGTGAACATATTTGTAACATTTTTTTTTTTATGGTATTACCAACTGCTTTTGCGTGATTAAGACTGAATATAAACCTATGCGCATGCAGTTACTGCAATGTTTATAGGCGGCTCTAAAAATGTCCCACCATGCGTTACGGTGCATCAAAAAGGTTGGACATTTTTAATCCCACCGTGCCCCAAAGAGTTAAACACATTTCCATTTACACGTGTAATTCTTTTCCCTCTTCTTTTTGTCCTTGCTACAAACATACGTTTACTTGCTCAGGCCACGACAGTTGGCCTAAACGAGATTTATCATTGCTGTATGCACGCGCGCATACACACTTACATACATGTACACGTGAATACACATGCAGTTCATGTTTCTTTGTAAACGCGAAACGCAACTAATAACTTGTTCTGCAGGAGGCGGTTTAGAGCATTTTCGCGGATAACGGTGCAGCGTTTCGAAGGAAGTTTCAGTGAAACAGTTCTGTCGTCTGTCTTGCGACTATCTTTCGCTCGTCTCGCAACTACACGTTACTTAACCTTTTATAACGCTATAGGATTCGAGAGTTACGCTTCACGTGTCTTTGATCTTTTAAATTTGTAGTATCTTATATTTTGATCCAAAAGTTTTGCTTGGAAGAGGCGAGATACGTAACAATACCACCCACTATTAATAGTGATAGTCCCCCATTACTAATAGTGATAGTCACTCATTATTTATAATGATAGTTATTCATTATTAATAGTGACAATCACCTACCATTTAATAGTGATAGTCATCCACCATTAACAATGATAGTCACCCATTATGAATAGTGACAACCATCCACCATTAATAGTGATAATCTTCCACCATTAATAGTGACAGTCACCCACTATTAACAATGATAGTCACCCACTATTAATAGTGACAATCACCCACCATTAATAGTAATAGTCACCCACTATTAACAATAATAATCACCCACTATTAACAATAATAATCACCCACTATTAATAGTGGTAGTCACCCACCATCAATAGTGATAACCACCCACCATTAATAGTTTTAATCTTCCACCATTAATAGTGATAGTCACCCACCATTAATAGTGATAATCACCTACTATTAATAGTGATAGTCACCCACCGTTAATAGTGATAATCATCTACTATTAATAGTGATAATCTTCCACCATTAATAGTGATAGTCACCCACCATTAATAGTGATAATCACCTACTATTAATAGTGATAGTCACCCACCATTAATAGTGATAATCACCTACTATTAATAGTGATGGTCACCCACTATCATTATTAGTTTTTTATATACAGAGATTATAGTTTCCCATAAACCACGAGTGGCTCCTTAAAGATTGTAATTCTCGTTTCTCCCATAGAATGGGTTAATATTTCCATGCAGTTAGGTTTAAAGTGGTAACACGTATAAGCTATCAGCTTTTCAGAATGTCACGCGATATTTTTAGACTTTGTCACTCTTGAGGATTCGTTTTTGGATCCTCCATTGGTTCAAACAGGACCAATGATTTTTATTACCGTGTCGCAAAATAATATCAAGTATGAGACTTTTTAATTTGTTCTGAACGCTCGAATCTTATAGCCTTGAACTGCACATTTAACCCTCGATTGTCACACCTATCGTAGTCTTCGTTCAATTTATAGGTGCTGTTTAACCGTTTGCGATCGAGAGGTGTCCGTTAGTCATCAAATGATAGTTTCGCAAATTTTCAGAGTTTTGTTCATTTGTTTATTAGTCAAACTGAGAGATTAAATAATTTTGTAGGTAAATTTTAGTATATCACTTAACAAAACTAAATGATGTTTATTTTGTAGGCGAATCTTAGTAAATATTTCGAATTTGAAAATTTGTGAAGTTAGTACTATTAGATGGCTAACAGTTACCTTTCGGGTGCAAAGGGTGTTAACACTTAGCCAAACCATGCTGTCCACCGCGCATTTTTCACATATAACGTGGACGATAATATTCAGTACTTGAACTGAGGGTGCAGCTCTTTAACTGATTTCAAGTAATTTTGAAATCACTAAGTTGGTGGATTTTATTGTATCCTGTGCTTCGTAAAAACGATTTGTCAGCAATATGCGAACAACTCCAAGTAAAGATAACTGATAATAACAGAAAAAAAAGAAACACGTTGGTAAAATCAAAATGGGAGATTTTCCTGGTTAACCCTTTCACGACGGGTGCCGTGTATATACGGCAGTCTATAGTATTGTCGCATTAATTTAAATTTTTGGCAAATAAAATTGAACTCTGGGCAAATAAATTTAAACATTGGGCAAATAAAATTAATCCTTAGGCAAATGGAATTAAGCTCTCATCAGGGATTCCTGTTTTAACTGTCGTTCCCCTGTAAATCTCTTTATTTTTATTTATATAAATAAAATTTAGTGCTACCTAAGAGTTTAATACCATTTGCTAAAAGATTAACTTTATTTGCCCTAAGTTTAAATTTAATTCTAATAATCTGGGTAAATTTATTTACTCAGAGTTTAATTTCATTTGCCAACAATTTGCCAAAAGGCTGATGCTAACCATATACTACAACCACGTATAACCATATAATATTAAAACTTTTCATACTAAAAACGATTATTAAAAAACAACATGTAATAAATACTATATTAAGAACATAATTATATTATTGTTTTATTTCAATAGCGAAGTCAAAATAATGTTGGTATAGGCATTAGGCAATGCAGAAAATGGCGAAGTATGGTTCAATTGTCGTGAAAGGCGACAAAATATGTTCAAACGCACCGTGGCAAAAAATGGCAAAAATGGCAAAAATGGCAAAAAATGGCAAAAAATGGCAAAAATGGCAAAAATGGCAAAAAATGGTACAGGTGCGCCATCGCGAAAGGGTTAAAGTGGAGAAATCTCCTTGATCTGTTGGCTAAGTGTTAAATGTCCCTTCGGTCTCCTTTTCCCCTGGCAAGCGAGAATGTTCAGAGGGAAAAGGGATTGGTCGTCGAGTGCGAGAAAGTTAAACACCGGCACGGAACTGAATAATTGAACGATAGTTCGATAATTGCTTCGCTTCATTCTCTTTTTATCTGGTTCCATGTTATTCGCTTTTACAATTACTTTTTAGTGCGTCTCGAACAAGCACCTAATATGAGCTCTTAATTCTTATGTCCGCTATTATGCTTGCTTTTTTTATGGGGTTGCACTCTTTCTCTCTCTCTCTCCCTCTCTCGCATCTATTCACTCTCTCTGTCTCTCTCGTTCTCGTCGATTTTTCACATCGAACAAAAACTGTCGACGGCTGTTTCTCGACCGCTTCTCTTCGAAAACACGTTCGGTAACAAACTTAGCGGATGATGTCTAATTAGAAAAACGTCAAGAAATTCGTACCAGTAGCGCTTGCGTGTAGCATACATACATAGATTCATACGATAAGCGTGAGATGCACGCTTATAGTGTGAATTCTGTAGAAAACTCTTTCGTAGAAAATTGACGCTAGGGTAATGTTACTTCTTTTTTTTTTTCTTTTTTTTTCTCCTTTATTTAATTTTTGCAGACGCTCTCGTGCTCCTCTCTTTCGCTCTCTTTCGCGCGATCTCTCTCTCTCTCTCTCAGTCGTGTATTCGTTCTTTCTCTCGTTTCTTTTATCATCCTTGTTTTGTTTGTTTCTTTAAAAGGCGTTACTACGCGGGTTTCTCGATGCGCGACGAGCATGATTTCTACACGGTGGCACACCGCTGGGTCGGTCTCACGACGATTAATATCTTCCGTCGATTAACACTTTACCGATATGGTGAAATGGTAGTTCAACATACGTTTCATTTTTGCATAGATGCATTGCTAATGATTTATTATTAACACGTTGAATGCCACGCCAACTTTGCAGGGCTTGCCCGCGGCGCCACGATGAATACATACACTGTTGAAATATTACTTACAATAAATAAGTGTAACCACTTTTAGATATTTTATACTGCATTAATTTCTTCACACCATTGCATTAACGATGGTAATAATGAAAAATTGATAAGTATTGACATTTGTTCAAATTATGTTTTTCTACCAATCTGAGCGCGACGGTCACCGGTGACCCCCATTGCATTCAACGTGTTAATGACGGTAATAATGAAAAATTGATAAGCATTGACATTTGTCCAAATTATGTTTATCTACCAATTTGAGCGCGACGGTCACCGGTAACCCTCATGGCGCCATTTCCCAGTTGAATGTCGGTCACCAGTGACACCCGTGGCATTCAACGTGTTAATGACGGTAATAATGAAAAATCGATAATTATTGACATTTGTTCAAATTATGTTTTTTTTTTCCAATCTGAGCGCGACGGTCACCGGTGACCGCCGTGGAGTTCAACGTGTTAATGATGTTAATAATGAAAAATCGATAATTATTGATATTTTTGTTCAAATTATGTTTAGCTACCAATTTGAGTGCGACGGTCAGTGACCCTCATGGCGCCACTGTCCAGTTGAGTGCCGGTCACCGGTGACCCCCGTGGCATTCAACGTGTTAATGACGGTAATAATGAAAAATTGATAAGCATTGACATTTGTCCAAATTATGTTTATCTACCAATTTGAGCGCGACGGTCAGTGACCCTCATGGCGCCACTGTCCAGTTGAGTGCCGGTCACCGGTGACCCTCGTGGCATTCAACGTGTTAACGATGATAATAATGAAAAATCGATAATTATTGACATTTGTTCAAATCATGTTTTTCTACCAATTTGAGCGCGACGGTCATCGGTGACCCTCATGGCGCCACTGCCAAGTTGAGTGCCGGTTACCGGTGACCCGCGTGGCATTCAACGCGCTAACAACGGTGAGCAACTAGTCGAGGTCTAACGAAACGCCAACGACTCGGAGATGCCAGTCTCGCGTGTCACCCTGTAGAGATCACCGAGAAACGCTTGTCGGTGTACTGTCTAACGAAGCTTAGCGTTCTACTTGGCATTGGACAGTCGCATGTTTCATTCTTAATCGTTAAACATTTTTTTTTCTCTTTTCTTTTCTTCTGTAGTCGCGTTCGATCCTTGAAACCGGAAACGGGTGGTGTTTATTCTGTTTTTCAGTTAGGTATTATCGTGTACATGTGTGTGTCCATTTCTTTTTGGGTTCTTTTTTCGTGTTTTCTTTGGTCTACAACCGGTGCCACTGCTACGGTTCAACTCGACTACACGCGTTTTTTCGATCTCGACCGGTCTCGGGAGGCTCGCGTTGAATTCACGAGCCGATAACGTCGAAAATAGAAGATCTTTCTTGTTGTTGTTCTCTTTTTGGACAGAGGGGACTGGTATTTCGTGGACAGTAATGAAAAGGATTGCGAGATTTGATGGGCAGGAGGGAGGTCTTCGGGGTGAACTCGATCCGGTGATGGGCTTTGTCGATCTTTTGACGATTTTGAGGGTTTTCATCTATGAATGATAGAATTGTACGTCTGATCGAATATTTTGATCGTTGCAAGTTTCAAGTTGAATATCTGTCGGGTTCTAGTGCTTGATAAATTTGAAAAAATGTAAGATTATACGTAATACTTGTGAAATCCTGAAATGTAGGATACCATCTTGAAATTTAGGTGAAAATCGATAATCTGGTAGGTCTTGAAACCTTGGAACAAGATATTGATGTATTTAACTATTTTTATATACATGTTCACGTTTAAAAATCTTCTAATATTAGTTATCTTTCTGATAAAAGATGATTGAAAAAATAAGGTTAGTTTTTTTTACGTTAACACTTTGCTGAAATGAAAATGAAACAAATATTCTTTCTTTTGAATAAATCGCCATTCGTGTAACCGAAAATCAATGACAATTGCAAGGCGCCCTTAATCCATTCACTGCCAGGCAAATTTAGAGTGTCTTGCCCTGGTTGCCAAGATTTTATTCTAAAGAAAACACGGAATTTAGCAAAAGCTAATAATATTAAGTTACAGATATAGTATTGAAATGGCATTTACTGTAATTTGAGAATGGAAAATCAAGCACTACGGGATATCTCGTAGTTGGCAGTGAATGGGGGAAGTATTAAACACTAAGATGCCTTCCTTAATGAAAAAGATTGTCGATTTTTGTCTATTGTGTAAAACAGAGCTGCACAACTTGATTTATTGCGTTTATTCCACTTTCATCATTGGTAGCTTTTGTCTCTTCGTAGTTTCGTCTAAAACGATAGTGAAACAGCTGCCATAAAATGGCACTAAAAAATGGTAATAAATCTAAGGTATGTTTTCTCAATTTCGAGACACAGCTCATGAGATATCTGACAAAAAGCGACGAATTTATTTATTGTATTCGTATTTAGAGTGATAGGTTTATATCATCGGCGATAAGGATGTCGGAGATGTAATCAAATACTATATTTAGTTTGTCGGATTGCCTTAAGGCCAATTTACACTTTTCACTTTGGACGTGCATCCCGGTTGATTCAATCCACAGTGAAAAGTATGAATATCGTTTTCATTTGCAATTCATCGAAAGTGAGGTGGGTTCTAATTTCGTTGAATTTAACGTGCATCCATAATCCATTCATTCGTAATAAAGTGACTGTGACGAGTATAAATGGGTCCAGAAAACAGGTGGACATCCAAGAAAGACCAGTGTCGCCATTTTGAAAGCTACTAAAATGAATGTAATCAGCGAAATGGTGCAAATGTTCCAGCTTTCATCTTTTACATTCACTATAAAGTCATTGTGGATGAATCATCCGTGATTGATTCATTTGTAGTGGAGCAACACTTACAAGTAAAAACGCGTCGAGAAAATAGGTGAACATCCAAGAAAAATTGGTGTCGTTAGTCGCCATTTTGAAAGTTACTGAAATGAATTTAATCAGCGAAATGCTGCAAATATTCTAGTTTTCATCTTTTACATTCGCTATAAAGTCACTGTGGATGAATCAATTGGGATGCACATCCACAGTGAAAGAGTCACAAGTCTAAAAGTCTTTGGAAAAGAAGTTAACATCACAGTAATGTCGGTGTCCCCGTTGCTGGCGGATGGCAGCCATTTTGAAAATTAGTGAAATGAATTTAATTAGCGAAGTGCTGCAAATATTCCGGTTTTCATCTTTTACATTCACTATAAAGTCACTGAGGATGAATCAACTGGGATGCACATCTGTATTGAAACGACAGTGACAAGTCTAAAGGTGTTTGGAAAACAAGTGAACGTCCAATAAGTGAATGTTGTTGGTGGGTGGCAGCCATTTTGAAAATTAGTGAAATGAATTTAAATAGCAAAATGGTGCAAATATTCCGGTTTTCATCTTTTACATTCACTATAAAGTCAATGTGGATGAATCAACTGGGATGCACATCTGTATTGAAACGACAGTGACAAGTCTAAAGGTGTTTGGAAAACAAGTGAACGTCGATGTTTGTCGCTAATGACTATCAGCCATTTTGAAAATTAGTGAAATGAATTTAATTAGCGAAATGCTGCAAATATTCCAGTTTCCATCTTTCACATTCACTATAAGTCACTGAGGATGCATCAACTGGGATGCACATCTGTATTGAAAGAGTCACAAGTCTAAAGGTGTTTGGAAAACAAATGAACGTCGATGTTTGTTCGCTAATGACTATCAGCCATTTTGAAAATTAGTGAAATGAATTTAAATAGCAAATGGTGCAAATATTCCGGTTTTCATCTTTACATTCACTATAAAGTCACTGAGGATGCATCAATGGGGTGCACATCTGTATTGAAACGACAGTGACAAGTCTAAAGGTGTTTGGAAAACAAGTGAACTCCAATAAGTGAATGTTGTTGGTGGGTGGCAGCCATTTTGAAAATTAGTGAAATGAATTTAAATAGCAAAATGGTGCAAATATTCCGGTTTTCATCTTTTACATTCACTATAAAGTCAATGTGGATGAATCAACTGGGATGCACATCTGTATTGAAACGACAGTGACAAGTCTAAAGGTGTTTGGAAAACAAGTGAACGTCGATGTTTGTCGCTAATGACTATCAGCCATTTTGAAAATTAGTGAAATGAATTTAATTAGCGAAATCCTGCAAATATTCCAGTTTCCATCTTTCACATTCACTATAAATTTACTGTGGATGAATCAACTGGGATGCACATCTGTATTGAAATGACAGTGACAAGTCTAAAGGTGTTTGGAAAACAAGTGAACGTCCAATAAGTGAATGTTGTTGGTGGGTGGCAGCCATTTTGAAAATTAGTGAAATGAATTTAAATAGCAAAATGGTGCAAATATTCCGGTTTTCATCTTTTACATTCACTATAAAGTCAATGTGGATGAATCAACTGGGATGCACATCTGTATTGAAACGACAGTGACAAGTCTAAAGGTGTTTGGAAAACAAGTGAACGTCGATGTTTGTCGCTAATGACTATCAGCCATTTTGAAAATTAGTGAAATGAATTTAATTAGCGCAGTGCTGCAAATATTCCAGTTTTCATCTTTCACATTCACTATAAAGTCAATGTGGATGAATCAACTGGGATGCACATCTGTATTGAAATGACAGTGACAAGTCTAAAGGTGTTTGGAAAACAAGTGAACGTCCGATAAGTGAATGTTGTTGGTGGGTGGCAGCCATTTTGAAAATTAGTGAAATGAATTTAATTAGCGAAATCCTGCAAATATTCCAGTTTCCATCTTTCACATTCACTATAAATTTACTGTGGATGAATCAACTGGGATGCACATCTGTATTGAAATGACAGTGACAAGTCTAAAGGTGTTTGGAAAACAAGTGAACGTCCAATAAGTGAATGTTGTTGGTGGGTGGCAGCCATTTTGAAAATTAGTGAAATGAATTTAAATAGCAAAATTATGCAAATATTCCGGTTTTCATCTTTTACATTCACTATAAAGTCAATGTGGATGAATCAACTGGGATGCACATCTGTATTGAAATGACAGTGACAAGTCTAAAGGTGTTTGGAAAACAAGTGAATGTCGATGTTTGTCGCTAATGACTATCAGCCATTTTGAAAATTAGTGAAATGAATTTAATTAGCGAAATGCTACAAATATTCCAGTTTTCATTTTTCACATGCACTATAAAGTCTCAGTGGACGAATCATCCTGAATGCACATCCAAAATATGAAGTCTAACTTCGCCATGGAAAATATTTCGATACGCCTACAGCAAATTTTTCAGTAAGTGGTTTGGGTATAAATTTTCGGTTCCTGCAAATCGGCCGATCTATCGGCCTGTGGCAATTTTCACATAAGTACCGCGGATCGATAGATCAGCCCGTTGGTACTAAAAGGGTTAAACAGCGAAACAGTGCAAATATTCCAGTTTTCATCTTTCACATTCGCTATAAAGTATCAATAAATGAATCATCCTGAATGCACATCCAAAATATGAAGTCTAACTTCGTCGTTATCAGTGCAGCTCTGGCTCGAACTATGTTTGAAAGTTCAAAAGATCCTTGGCCCATCACCGGAAACGCGGGCAATCGGTTAGCCCAGCGGAAAGTGTCGCTGCGAACGAACTCGTTAGTCGCTCGAAACGGAACGTCTGATATGTTAAGATCCGAGATACACGTTTCAATGGCTCTACAGTCTTTTCTTTTGTTATTTCATTTGCATATCATTATAAATCTGTGGCCGTGGGACAGTTCTGGCGTCGTGTACCAGTACATCCGTTTCGTTTTCTCAACCGCGATTAACGAATAACGAAGGTTACACGGTTCTCGTGATCGATTCTCTGGTTATTTCTTATTAATTCTCTTATTCTTTCTTTCATTTTTTTTTTTTTTAACACGTTCCATGCCACGCGTACCACCGGTGGTACACGCAGTCACATTTATTTAACGCGCTGAAAGCATATATTTTATTACAAATATAATTCTGTTAACCATTTTTCTACCTAAAAAATTGAAGCGTTATGCAAGATACAGCGTAGAGCAAAACACACAAGTTTATTTAACCAGTTAAGTGTGGCGACCTCTTTACAAAGCACCCCCCCCTTCCCCACTCTGTGTCGTGATAATCAGGCGATGACGAATATAGTTATAAATCCAGCTCGAATTATTTATAATTTTCATTTGTTCTTTTTTTATTTCGCGTTGACCTCTAAACATTTTAAACATATTAAACTTTACGACTATAATTTGGTTTTCGCCAAAGTTACAATTTAAATATCAAATTGTAACAAAATTTTACGCATGACGGATATAGTCGTCGTGACACAAAATTTTGCCATATCTCCATGACGGATATAGTCGTCAAACACACTTAACCGGTTAATTGTTGTATATATTGGGTTGTTCGGAAAGTAATTTCGTTTTTTTCCTAACACACAGGGCTTTATTGTATTTTTTCATAGTCAACTTCACGTTTAAGCCGCATGGTAGTTATATATTTTGACAGCATACATAGGAAGGCTTGCTTGTGAAAAATTTCGATCGATTCTATCCAGTAGAGTTTTTGGTTGGCGTCCTATTAAATATGGAAAGTGAAAAGCAACATTTTCGGAATTTTTCACGTTTTTTTTTGCTATCGAAAAGGTAAAAATGCTGTTCAAGCAAGGAACAAATTGTCCGTTGTGTACGGAGAAGAAGTATTGACGGAACGCCAGTGCCAAAACTGGTTTACAAAATTTCGATCCGGCAATTTTGATGTTGAAGATGCACCACGTGTTCTGGAAGGCCAGTCGAGGCCGACGAAGATGCAATGAAGGCATTAATCGATGCAAATCGACGAATAACAACTCGTAAGATTGCTAAGAGATTAAATTTTTTCGAATTCGACCGTTCATGATCATTTGAAACGACTAGGTTTAATCTCAAAGCTCGACGTATCATGAAAAATAGAAAAGAAAAGAAACGAAATTACTTTCCGAACAACCTAATACAACAATGAAATACCAAACTGCAATCTATGCCAGAATCAACCTTCCCCTCTAACAACGGATCATATCTTATACGACTGCAAAGAGACTGAAGAAACTAGAAGAAAATATAACATCAAGCGCGACACAGCCCTAACATCGGAAAAACATATAATGCCGCGTCCACATAGAAGAGAACAGCTCGCGAGCAGCACACGAATTGCTCGCGTGCGGTTCGCGAGCTGTTCGCCAACGGAAAACGCAGCATATCCAGACTGGAGCTCGCGAACAGTTACAAGCTTGTTCGCTCTGAATTCATGGGCAGTTCGCTATTAGCTTTTGCCACATACTGTGTTACAAACGCGTCCAGATACGCTTCGAGCTCGCGAACAGTTTCTTTGATGTACCGCTTCCCGAGCGAACACTGTTCGCTGTTCGCTGAGGAGTTCGCTGCTCGCTGCTCGCTGTTCGCGAAAGTGTCCAACACTGCTGGCGAGCACAGCTCGCGAACTGTTCACGAGCTGTTCGCGAACAGCAGTGTGGACGCGGCATAACCCTTTTAGTACCAGGCAAATTTAACGAATTTGCTAAGGTTTGAGAAACAGCTCATAAAAACGGAAGTAAGAATGATATTTACAAGATTCAACAAGAAGCATATTACGGAATAAAAGAAAAAATTGAAACGTTTATAACAGTTTATAAATTTATTTCGAGATAGAGCTCTCTCGCGATTGCAAATAGGCGCCATGGCGTACGCAACGATATATCGTCTTTCGGTGCTAAAAGGGTTAAGAGGTACAATTAACTTCCTCAGAGACATATAAACATGTACCAAAAATATAAAGTTCTAACCCAAACTCGTCGCTAATGACCCAGAAGTCGATGCGACGTTAAACAGCGAGAAAAAAAAAAAAAAATTAACCCTTTTAGTGCCGAACGACGATCATATCGTTGCGTATGCCACGGCGCCTAACTATTTGCAATCGCGAGACAGCTCTATCTGAAAATAAATTTATAAAACGTTATAAATGTTCCAATTTTCTTCTTTTTTTTATTCCGTAATAATGCTTCTTGTTGAATTTTGTAAATATCATTCTTACTTCTGTTCTTACGAGCTTTTAATAAAATTTTAATAAATCTATAAAACGTTATAAATGTTCCAATTTTCTTCTTTTTTTTATTCCGTAATAATGCTTCTTGTTGAATTTTGTAAATATCATTCTTACTTCTGTTCTTACGAGCTTTTAATAAAATTTTAATAAATTTATGAAACGTTATAAATGTTCCAATTTTCTTTTTTTTTTTTTATTCCGTAATAATGCTTCTTGTTGAATTTTGTAAATTCAATGTTCGGTCTTGAACTGAACGACGAGCCCGGACTCGTGACGTCCATGTTTGGCCTAAAATTTTCATCACCAGTCCGACCCGTCGAAATAGTTCAAGGGGTTATAATTTGCTCGGCACCAAAAGGGTTAACAATTAAATTCCAATGGTTGCATTCAGTCGAAATATCAAATGGCTCGTAGATCACGCCGGGCAAAAAAACGGTTCGGCACGGATCCAGTTTTGACGACCTTTTTCTGGACATAACATAAATTACTAAGAAACAGAGCAAGAAAAGTTATCCTAGGTAACCGTCTTAAAAATCAACCAAAAAAAGTTGATATATGTAAATTAAAAAAAAAAAAAAATATATATATATATGTAAATTTGTATGGCTACGTATGTTTATATTAAATTTGTTAGTCTAATAAATAAAAACTCATTGTAAAAGTGATATCTCTTTGACTGTTGGAGATCAAATGATTTTTTTCTATATGTAAGTGTATCTTAAAGGCTGTAATAAACATTCATATTCAAAAAAAAAAAAAAACGGTTCGGCACGGAACGTGTTAAAACGAACTCCATTGTCGGACTTCCGTTACCATTTCCGATTTCCGGACCTCTGTGCTCGTGGTTCCCCGTTTCCTCGCGCCACGTAAACTCACGATATCGATACAAAAACTAGAGCTTCGCCTTATTTTCTTCTTTTTTTTCTCAAATACGTTATTTTACTTATTTTTTTTTTTTTTTGTTCGAGTTTTTCTTTTTAATTTTCGTTAATTCGCTTAATTATGTGTCTCACTCTTGTCGCTTAACAAATAACGTGCATCTCGAACGGCCGCACGGTTTTTGTTCTTAAACACTGTGTTTTGTTCGCGTTTGCTCGATATTTATTTTTAATCCTAATATTGTTTTTTTTTCTTCATCCTTCCCTCCCCCTCTTCCCCTTTGCCGTCGTTCCCACTCTCTCTCTCTCTCTTTTTGTAACTCGCCTCGGCTATCTTTGCTCGGGAATCACTATGCTCCCTCTTTCTCTCTCTGCGGCTGTTTATTATTATTATTATTATTATTATTAATATTAATATTAATATTATTATTATTATTATTATTATTATTATGTATGTACACGGTGCGCATAGACCGGTTTTATAGTTATGTAGTATCATATTATCTTTTTTTTTCTCTCTAACATGGTAGCAGCAATTCTCTCCCTATCTTTCTACCCTCCCCCCCGTCTCACTCTCACTCTCTCACTCTCTCTTTCTCTCTCGCATGGCACTCCTGATCGCTTCAACGACGTTAGCAGTCAGTGACTAAATAGTTGTGAATCGGCAATTTTTCGTTTTTTTTCTTCTTTTTTCCTAGCACTGATAACAAAGAGCACAACTTCCGCTTTTTCCGTTCTCGTTTTCGTTCTACAAACGAAATTGTAACAAATAATTATAATAACGATGTTAATCGCGATTCGTAACGGTAGTCGTTCGCGTTCCGTTTCGTTCTTTTTTTTTTCTTTTTTTTTTTGTAATTAGTAACAACAATTCTATGCTTTCTCTCTCTTTCTCCCACTCATTCTCTCTCTCGTTCACTTTCGTTCTTTGTTTTGTCTCCGTTTAAATGTTCCTCTTCCCCGTATAATTGGTACACCTTAGGCCCCTAACCTTGCTGGCAGATTAATCCTAGACCGGTTTCTTTTATTTTCTTTTTCTTTTGTTGTGTGTGTATAGATTAATCTATAAAAACGTCGGACATGCGGTCTACGAGTATTCTACCGATTTGTTTTGCTTTTTTTTTGAGGGGACATTGTTATTATTATTTTTTTGTTTGTTTCGTTTCACCCACATCACGCAAACCATCTCGCCGCTATTACAATACATTATGCATCCTATTTTTACATGTATAAATATATATACACGTGTTATTTTTATACATGTATGTGGTGTGCATATATTTATACACGTACAATGATCATTATCGTAGTTAGTTTATCGTTATCTTCTTTTTTATATGTATATATATGTATATATATATATAATATTATTCTGAATGACGTGAGGGGATGTAAAATAATGACAGAAAACTATCTTTCTCTCTCTCTCTCTCTTTCTCTCGTTTTCTCTCTCTCTCTCTCTCTCTTTCTCTCTTACATGAAAAATAGGTACTTCTGTTTTCCTCGCACGTGTGTAGGTGTATATGTTTACATATGTATATGTATGAAACGCATGTATATAATATCCCTAGGACTCTTACGTGGGTATTTATATTATTTATATATGTACATGTATGCATATCGATCATTGTATGCACGAAGGTGTATATACGTTCAACTAGGAAACGAATGGCACGTTTCTTTCACTCGTCTCTGTGTAGGTGAAAAGTGTGTATGTTTGTCAATGTGTCTATATATATATATATATATGTATATATAATATATAATACCTCAAAGTAACAAGCAACGTTGCTATTTATAAATTAGATTCTTAGAGCGTTCGTTTAATCGTTTAAACAAGAGTATTATCATTAACAGATGCAACCTACATACATACGTTCAGTTGAGTTAGCACCTGGAACAGTGGTTCCTGGATCTCCTTCGTTCTAGTTATTAACAAAAATTCGTTTCTTTTTCGCAACTTTTAACGCGTCAAAGTCATTGAAACTTTTGTCTTTAACCCTTTCCCTACTACGTGTCACCATAGTAGTCCTCCGTAAGATGCCACTGTAAATTAATCCTTTGCACTCCTTCGTCGAGTGTGACTCGACATCAGTTTTTATCACAGTAACTCCTACGTCGATTCAATCTCAACATTTTTTAATAGCGCCAGTTTAAATATGAAAATTGTCTCTATTTTCTTAGTTAAAAAATTTAGAAAGTCCACAAATATAAGTTGCAACAAAGTTTTGAAAGCTACGTTTACTATAAAGTAGCCAAAAGAAATTCATTTGAAATAAGGTACCACTTAAGGAATTGTTCTTTGAAGTAAATTTCAAATAAAACACGTAAAACACGAGGGAGTTATGGGCGATAAAAATTGAAAAATAATTCGCAGTGCAAAGGGTTGACGATGTTTTTCTTTTTAAGTTATGTTTTTCTACCAATCTGAGCGCGACGGTCACCGGTGACCCCCGTCGCATTCAACGTGTTAACGATGTTAATAATGAAAAATCGATAATTATTGATATTTTTGTTCAAATTATGTTTAGCTACCAATTTGAGCGCGACGGTCAGTGACCCTCATGGCGCCACTGTCCAGTTGAGTGCCGGTCACCGGTGACCCCCGTGACATTCAACGTGTTAACGATGTTAATAATGAAAAATCGATAATTATTGATATTTGTTCAAATTATGTTTAGCTACCAATTTGAGCGCGACGGTCAGTGACCCTCATGGCGCCACTGCCCAGTTGAGTGCCGGTCACCGGTGACCCCCGTCGCATTCAACGTGTTAACGATGTTAATAATGAAAAATCGATAATTATTGATATTTTTGTTCAAATTATGTTTAGCTACCAATTTGAGCGCGACGGTCAGTGACCCTCATGGCGCCACTGTCCAGTTGAGTGCCGGTCACCGGTGACCCCCGTGGCATTCAACGTGTTAACGATGTTAATAATGAAAAATCGATAATTATTGATATTTGTTCAAATTATGTTTAGCTACCAATTTGAGCGCGACGGTCAGTGACCCTCATGGCGCCACTGCCCAGTTGAGTGCCGGTCACCGGTGACCCCCGTGGCATTCAACGTGTTAACGACGGTAATAATGAAAAAACGATAAGTATCGACATTTGTACAAATTATGTTTTTCTACCAATTTGAGCGCGCCGGTCACCGGTGACCCCCGTGACATTCAACGTGTTAAAGATTGATTGAATATGGAAACAGTTTTGTCCAATTTTTCGGGACAAATGTCCCACTGTGCGCTGTGTCGAGTGACGCTCGACATAGGACCGCAAAGGGTTTAAAGAGCGCATGCTAAGACGTTATAAATATTCTGGAACACCCTTTGGAGAAAAATTTTTTCGTTCGAAAACGTTCAAACAACTTGACTTCTCCGCCACGGTATTCCCTCTGACGATTGATGTCGAATAGCGTAGCTATTACCGTAGCGTAAGGGTTAAATTTCGAAACGAAACACGCTCCAAAAATAAACGTATTATTGTCGGAGGAGAAAATCGGTATCTTCCAAAAAAAAAAGAAAGAAAAGAATTAGAATTAATTGTGGAACTCGAATTCAGGAGCCACCGACCAGGAAAACATTGTCCAGGGAACAGAGCACTCGTTTCATCGTTACAAATACGCTAACGTTGGACAAATTCAACGGTTTTGTTAAACTTTCAAAGACGCAAAGGATAACGTCGCTAAAACACATGTCAACCGATTTTGCTACAAAAATAAATGTACTGTTCGATCTTCGTTTCTATCTCCACGTTCCGTGCTCTCCTTTCACATTTCGAGAAGTTATTTCAGCCGATCGCGAACTCAATCAGAGAAGTAGCTTTTCATAAGGGATCGTTATTGCGCGCGCGCATGTGTGTGTGTGTGTGTATGTATGTAAATAATCGTTTGTATAGGTGTTGTTCAACCTTTCCTCGTGTTTTACATAAATGTCCTGCAACACGGTCATCGATCACTATGCATACTTTTATATTGTATATTTCTTGTATATGCATGTGTGTGTGTGTGTGTGTGTGTGTGTGTGTGTGTGTAATTCGTTCTTCTCGTTTTACGTGTCAGCACTTTTTTTTTTCATCCGGTTAATCTGCCTAGTGTTTTTTCCGTTTTTTAATGCGGTAGTGGATGTAATAATTAATCATTGCAATGATGATCGGTAACAATAATAATAATTTATTACATAATATTTATAGCTTCTTCTCCCTTTCTGTTTGTTAGCTTCTTATTATAGTACATTGCGTCTCTTGCCCCAATAAAAAGATACTTATCTCTCTCATTCGTTCTCTCTCTCTCTCTCCCTCTCTCTCTCTTGCCTCTCATTCATTGACGTGTTTTACTTTACTCGTAGCAGCCCAAAGAACACTCAACAAGTTAACACGGTCTTTGGGCCTTCGATTCTAGATTTCCTCCCTTTTTTTTTTCCTCGTATAACATTAATCCTCTTCTTTTTGCAGAACTACTCGAACCCTTTCATCCGATCCCTCGTCAAAACTCTCAACACGCCTGGTATATCTCTTAATCTTTCTCTAATAGTTTCTCGTGGTCTCAGGACGGTCTCTTCTAAACTCCAATTTAATTGAACAGAATTGATATTCGAGGGTTGCTCACTTAAACGCTACTCCACCACCTTTTTCTTATTCTTCTTCTTCTTCTTCTTCTTCCTCTGCTTACGTCTTCCGTTTCCTTCGTGTCGAAAATAAAGCACGAGTTCCGATATTGAAATTAGGACAGATTGGGATACGTCTTCCTAGGTCGTTCTTTCTTCCCGCCTAGCTTCTCTCTCGTTCCATCGGGATGTTCTTTCGATTACCAGCTTCCGGAACAGTCGTACGGTACCCCGTGTCTCTTCTGTCACTCGCACAATTCAACGATACGAAGCTAGAGTTGAAACACGTTTAACAAATTTATAACTGAATTATCTCTCTCTCTCTCGTTTCACAAGTGTGCGGTGTTTTGTTCACCTTAGTCCCCCTCCTCTGAGTTAGTTTAGTTGTCTTCGAAAAAAAAAAAGACAAAAGAACAGAATCCTAGTTGTTCGTCGGTGTAATTAGATTATGCTCCATCGTCGTCCCCCTTTCTTTCTCTCTCTCTCTCTCTCTCTCTCCCTGTCCCTCTCCCTCCCCCAATTTCTTTTCCCTAAAGCGCGGCATTTTTGCGAAATCACAGAGAAATTACGTACGCATCGTTTAAACATTGTCGTTTTAGGATTTTCTATCTATAGTCCAAGAACGGGCTACACGGTACGCTCTATTATAAATTTCTAGGCCTGCTCTTCGTCTCGTCGTCGAGCTCTTCATCGGTGGTCGCTGTTTCCTTTTTCATTTTTTTTTTTTTAACCATTACGTCAGTTCTCGTTCGGTCGCGACGCACTGTCGTCGATGAAGAGGGCTCGTCAGGCAGGAATTAACGGCTCCCCGTTCTCCGACCGATAACACAACAACGACGATCGACCCTACACTTCCGGCCTCGCCTCGAGATCTTCTTTCGTGGGCCGGTTCGATGATGCTCGCCTGTTCGTTCGTTTATTGCTGGTTTGCGGCGAAACGTGGTGTCGTCGAGGAAGAGAAAAGCAGAAAAAAAAAGAAAAACAAAAAAATTGCTCGTTCCGGGAAACGAGAGTGTCTTCTCCTCTTCCTGTCTCGTGTGCCATCAACGGAGGACGCCGGGATACTCTTGGTCCGCGCCATTTTTACGCGTAGATCCTGGAACCGGGACGTGCCGTCGGATTAACATAGGAAGGCGCTAGAAATCGATCGCTAGAAGGCTACTGGCATGGCGTATATCTATGCATAGACTGCTTCTAGTTAGTAGCGTCCAGGATCTAGGCTCGAAACGGTCGCCAACGATCCGGTCGGCAGCGAGCTGGGCCGCTGCCGAGGATGGAGCCGTTAGTATCTCTCTGTATGCTAGTATAACGAGTGTCGTCATTGATACGAGTCCTTGTGGAAGGTGTCGCTCTTGTGGAAGATCTGTCGCCCCTCACGGGACAGCTCCTGGCTCGCGAAATTGTTCTCAGACTTTGGTCTGGGCAACAGGCAAGCCGGAAGGGTCCTCAGCTCCATGCTGTGCACCTGGAATAAAGAGTACAAGTTTGCTACGTTAATAATTGTTGTTGAAACAATGATTGAGCAGCAACAACGAACGCCATTGTCGTAAACGAGAACTCAGAATCTTAACTGTAGCTCTATTAACCGGAGATTAGATTGCTTGGAAATGGGGATCCTAAATAGTGTGCAGTTCGATTGTTAAGAACCTAAAAAGTTGGCAGAATGGGTGGAACAACCTTGCATAAGAATAAGAAGGGGACAGGTCAGAACTCGTATATACAGGGTGTTCGGACGAAGCTGGGAGAAAACTGAAGAGGTAACTCTATGGAACATTCTAAGACGAAAATCAAGAGTGACAATATTGCGTTTGACGCTTTGTTTATTAGTTATAAGCAACTAAAAGAACGGACCATTTTACGCCTGGGAGCAGGCAAACGGGCAACACAGTAGGTAACATCGCTACCGTAGTTGCCTACTGTCAGGCGTAAATAGCCCGTTGTTTAAATTGCTCATAACTAATAAACAAAGCGTCAAACGCAATATTGTTACTCTTGATTTTCGTCTCAGAATGTTGCATAGAGTCACCCCTTCAATTTTCTCCTAGCTTTGTCTGAACACCCTGCATGGAAACCGAGGCGAACTCGAGCACTTGCGAGAAAGATCGTCAGTTGAGGCCTCCTAGCGGCGAGGACAGAAAGGTCGCCGCACCCTCCAATTTAGAACATTCAACATTCGCACACACTTTGAGGAATCAATCGTGTGCGAAAGTCGAGGGGTCCCTGTACTGTTTTGCAATCTTTTGCATACTCGAAACTCTTTACAAACACGTAAGAGTTGGCGGTCTAATTATCGTAAAACAAAAATTTACCGATTCTTCGCTGGCGCTAGCATGTGCAGCTTGCTCCGCGAGCGCGTTCACCACGGCGTTTATCGTTTTCGACTCGCTGCCGAGATCCTCTTCCCGATGGGCCACCAGATTCGGGTTTTTGCCGATCTTGTTCAACCTGCGGGTAGATAATACAATTAAGCGTAGGGAATGTTGCACGGGGCACAACCAATGATTAATTCACATCGATCGACTTACAAACCGTTTAGCAGTACAGGTATTCCCTAAAAAGAGCGAACGTCATTATCCCGCCACGACTTGAAAACAGACTTGTATTATTCGCCTTCAATACCACTTGCACCGCTAAAGGTTTCACAATGTGAGGTACAAGACTGGGTGAAAGAAAGTCAGTAGCTTTGAAATGTTCCCCCGCAGAATCACATTTTGTGGGTGCTTGTAATTCGTTCGTTTCAACCCCTCGAAAATGAAATAAATTAGAAAATAATCGTGTGCAATTTCGGGCGAGAGACATTGTCGTTTAAATCAGAAATCTGCAATTATTATTGCTTTATATTATTGCCATTTTCAGCAGTGTTAACAACAGTAAACTACCTGTAGTTCAATAGTATTTGGGCTACAAATTATGGCTGAACCTTTTACTGATTGGGAATCATAGTTTTTATTTTCTAATTATAAGCAAAAGGCGTTATACTTTATAAATAAAAATATTTAAATGATTAAGTAGATACTAAGAAAATAAATAAATTTTAAGTATTTTTTTTCAAAAATATCAGTGATTTATAGAACTGATATTTCATTGGTATTCGCGTATTGATTTTTTAAATTTTGATCGTCACTAAATCGTATAATCTTTTTTGTCGAGGGGTTAAATCATTCATTCGTTTGAACTGAAAACGATTTTATACATAAATTATTAAACTATGACTTAAACTGATTCAACAAGGTAAATAATTCTGGTGCATAAAAATCATTAAAAAGTCACTACCAATAATAATATTTCAATATATAGAAAAAGTGCTTCAACTGATTCATCGTAAAAACCAAGGAAATGTGACTCTGCGGAGATGCGGTAAAACCGAGAATTCAGAACTCATTTATAAAAGTATGTTTGCAAACTCATGAATACAACATTACTATGTAAGTGAATTGTGTCGAGAGTGTGGAAATAAGTTAGTTTGTCGCGGTGTTTTCAAGCTGTCTTCTTTCATTTCGTACACGAAACGTTCGTTCGACTCACGACGCCATCTGGCGGCAGCCAGTGGCAACTCGCTCGCTGAACAGAAAAACCGACTCCACCAGGGGACGTGTATCCAAAAAGGGATACTCGTCCCCTTGAATCGCAAGTTAGTGCGCTTTCGTTGTAAAACTTTCTCCCCAATGTAATTCAAGATTCTGCACTGTCACGTTCAACAAGAGAGATCCTTCAATCGCAAAAAATGAAGCCACGGGCCAAATAAGGTATTTCTCTCTGTGTATGTGTAAAGTGTACATATGTAAAACAAAGCACATCGAGTTGAAACCAGCACAGAGAAATATAAGAACGAACGAACGAAAGAAAGAAAGAAAGAAAAACGAATTATGTAACAGAACAACCAAATGAAACAATAACAAACGTAAAATATCGTAGAGACAAGCGATTATGAACATGTTTTCAGATAGTACTAATAATAATAATAAAAATAAAAATAATAATAACAATAATAAGAGTAGTAACGATAATAATAATAAAAATAATAATAATGATAACAATAATAAGAGTAGTAACGATAATAATAATAAAAATAATAAAAAAAGAATAGTAATAATAATAATAATGACTGATAGAACTCGCTTTTTCGGACAGTACACAATGTTCAACAAAATTAACATGGAAGTGGGAGTGATGATTGACATCTATTAGCACACCAACTCGATAGAACAAACCTAACCAAAGCTTATACCTCTCGGCGGCAACGCTTTCCATCGTTCTGCGCATTAATGGATACTGGTCCAACACGGCGTTGAAATGATCCACCGAGAGGCTGAAGAGATTGCAGTAGGTCTCGGCGCGGACCGAGGCGACCCTCCTAGCGTTCGTCAGCAGACAAATCTCGCCGAAGTACGAGCCGTCCGACAGCGAGGTCGCCACCTCGCCGTTCGCCATCACGATATCGACAATGCCTTCTTGTATGAAGTACATCTTCGAGCCGATTGTACCTTCCTTGATGATAATGTCACCTGGAAATCGCTCGACGGTTATCAACGGAGTTCTCGGGAACAGCAAACTTATCATAAACTTAGGACTGTTCGTCAGGGTGCAATTGGAAGATTAAAAATTGCTCCAATACGTGAATGATAGATTTTTGAAATGCAAATGGTACAAGCTTTTTCATTACAATGTCACCAAATTAATGTCAAATTTTTGTGACATATTGAGCTTATATCGACGTTTGGTTTAAAAATACGCCTTGCAACATAAGTGACATCGAATTGATTACGAAATTGTAACAAAACTTAGTGATAGCAACAAGAGCTTGGTCCATTTCTGATGTCAATTCATGCTAAAGAAATGGCATGCTCCAGAATACAATGGCCTCCGCTTAAGTGTCCACGAATTTGTCCGCCAGAGGGAGCTGCAGGCAGTCAATTCTGAGGAAAACATTCTCCGGATAAATGTTCACGAATTTGTCCGCCAGAGGGAGTCGCAGGCAGTCAATTCCGAGGAAAACATTCTCCGGATAAATGTCCACGAATTTGTCCACCAGAGGGAGTTGCAGGCAGTCAATTCCGAGGAAAACATTCTCCGGATAAACGTTCACACTCAAAGTCGATCGGTGGTCATTTAAGCGGACACTACTATAGTTCAATTTGGAACACTGTCTATTTTAAGTATACATTCTTCGAATGAAGTATTAGCAAAATTAAACAAGTTAAGAATGAAGATAGGGCACCATTTTGAATTTATTGGGATGCACGAGTATGCAAATGTTGCCATTGTCAGAGATTATTATTATTATTTTCAAAGATTCAGTTGTACGATCGATACCTGGCTGGAAGACTTCGTATCTCAGTTTGGTAACGACGTCCGAGACGAAGTTCGAATCGGCATTGGCGAAGAACGGCACCGACGCGACCAACGATCTGCAATTGTAGTTGATCACGTCCTGAAACGAACACACGTTAGAATTAACCGGGCAAATTGGCGGCCATGTTCTTTTGTTTCAACTCGTACTTCTCTTAGTTTCTCCGAGAGCTCCCCAAGGATTAATTCTTCGTCGAAGAACTTGCCCTGGTAACGGTGCTCGAAGTACTCCGTGATCCTCTGTCTCATTTCTCGCGGTAACTTCCGGTAGGCCATGTATTCCTCTACTTGCTTCACCTGTATCGCGTAGAAATTATTCGTCACTACTTTGAAACAGTTTTCTTGTCCACAGTTTGAAGATCGTTTAACGCTTTTCGTTTTATTAATTTATGATTATTGTAGACAATTAGGATATGGGTTGATAAATATTGAAATTGATTAGTTAAGCTGGAGATTTAATGCCGTTTTGGATATTACTTTGATCAGAGTTAGGTAGAAGTTAGAAAAAAAAATAGTTGGAAATAAAACATCAATATCTTTAGTATTAAAGAAAATCTTATGCCACTTTTAAATGCTACCTAGTTCAAAAACTTATTGCAACAAATTAACTGTTTTATTGTTGCTGTTACGTGGTGAATTTAAAATGGAAAAATTATTTTTTCTACTTTACTATTTAAAAACTACACTGACTTAGGTAATTAAATACCTTCCTCTATTACAACTTTTATTTCACTAAAATATAGCTCCTAACGATTTGTGTATCGATTAATTTAAAAATTCAGAATGTCTCAAAAAAAAAAATTAATTAAAAAGAAGTTGAACAGCAAATTTATGGTTGTTTTGGTGAAAGACGAAAAATGTGACTTTTCTATTTAAGTCAATATTTTACCCAGGCTCGCTCGTCGCGCCATGATCGGTGGCCATCTTGAAAGTAAATTGCGTTAACTAACCTCTAACTTCAAGCTACGCGAAATATAGCATCGAAAATGTTCCAACTTTCGGTCCCAGAGGAATAAAGATCGAACTGAATGGAAAGCAGGAAGGTAATGGAACAAGGAAGATTCTTCGATGAATTTCTGTTCACTCGCTGAATGCAAACTACCTTCTCGCGATATTGTCTTCTGGAGGAGTCGAGTGACTGAATGAGATTCGTCGCATGTCCGAGGAAAAGTGCATAACAGGTAGCACCGCTGATCATGCTGAGCATAGTGAGCCACATGTCGGTTAAGGACTGCGGTGGAAACCTTCCGTATCCTATGCAGAGCATGTGTGACATGGCCTTGAAAAGGGCCCATGAGTATTGTTCCAGCCAAAACGAGTCCTGAAAGAATTTTGATAAAATTGTTTCAAGAAAGAGTGTCACAGTTATGGTAGACTCACATATAACGCAGTTAATACGTGAAACCGTGTTATACGAGAATTTTTCAACGTATAACATTATTAGGTTACTGCATAAGTTCAGTTCGACGCATCATTTGTAAAAAAAAAAAAAAAAAAATGGTAAATGTAAACGTGAAAAAAATGGCAAAATAGATGGCCATTTTAGATCCGAAAGACGATTATATCATATCTTTGTTAGTTCGTTAGTCAAGTTCTTTTTGAATAAATAAAAATTTGTTTTAACATTCTTCATGCCATTAAAAACAAAGAGATACTTAGGTGATCTCTTTCAGTTTGAACACCCTGTATAACGCGTTGTACAAGTATCGTGATATCTTTATCGTACTGTAGGAATTCCGGAGTTTACTGTATTTGTCACTGTTCGTTTTATTTTCCCCGCTTTCAAAGTTGGGCACTTTTAACCTCGTACACCCTGTATATTCCAAAGTTAAACGACGACGACAGGATGGACTCATTAGAAGAGGAAAAGTCATTAGCGGAGAAAAGGGTTTTAAAAAGTAAGAGGAAGAGCTTAGGTTAGTTCTCCCATTGTTTTTAATACCCTACATTGTGCTTTGTTCCTTCGAACTTTCTATCCGCAGAGGAAAATCTTGAGAAACCTCTCGGTTTTCTCTGCCCAGTCGTCACCGCGAAAAAAATGATAATCATCGCATGGAAACACACCTTTCATCAATATTTAGTCAATCTGAACGAATTAAATGGAACTTTATGCAATAATGTAATTAATACTCACAATCAGCTAATTGATAGTACAGATAAGGTTAACCATGTTAAGAGTAATTATTTAGGTCATCCGTTAGAAATAGTGCGATAAAACACTTAGCTTTTAGGTTTAACCCTTAAGTCTAAGTTTAAGATCTTGAGTTCAGTATTAAGTCTGTGATTGCGCGATTTCGAATTTGAGGTTAAGTTTACGGCTCAAAGTTGAATATTAAGTTTATGGTTCTGAGTTTTAAACATAAAATTGTTAAGAGCTATTAGTAAAGTATCTTTGTTAGAAATAGTGCAATAATACACTTAGCTTTTATGTTTAATCCTTAAATCTAAGTTTAAGATCTTGAATTCAGTATTAAGTCTGTGATTGCGAGATTTCGAATTTGAGGTTAAGTTTACAGCTCAGAGTTCAATGTTAAGTTTATGGTTCTGAGTGTTAAATATAAAATTGAGTTTCAACTCAACTTGCGATTTGTATTTAAGGTAAAGTTTAAGTTAGGTTAAGTACAACGTGTTATATATACATGAAGAGTGTAAGACCCTGTACGAGAAAGTGTTTGCATTGCATATAACCGGAAGCCATCTTTAAGGGGCAATAACTTTATGCAGTAATAAACAAATAATAATTAAGTGGAGCACAGTTTCATCGACGCGTAAGTTCGAAGTGCAATTAGATTCTCAAACATGTCTAACCCGCCAATAAATGGTACTTACTTGTAATTCATTGATGGCGACCCATGAGTTACTAGGAAACCCTTGGAGCATGGGGACCAGGAATTGTAGGCAGCCACTCCAGTGGCCGATCAGGAGCATCATGCAAATCAGGTTAAAAATCCGCATGAACACCGACGCCATATTCAGGAACTGCCAACAACAACGACACAGGTTTATTCTCGTGCCAGTTTCGGGAGCCGGGACGTTGGTCACACTTCAGTTTAAAAACTTCTCTCGTTATCCAAAGCTCCGGTTGCGTAGTGTACAGCAAATAAGCGAGTGTTGCACAGAAACGCGTCAATTAATTAATTCACTGAATAACATTGTCCAACAAAAAGAACAAACTATCATAGTAATTGTTATCCAAAGTCTGAGCCAAGGAATCAAGTAAACTACCTGATGTTTCGACGTTCAGACCCGAGGCTGTCGTGCTTGCCTTTTCAAAACGTTACGTTTTACGTTATTTCATTGCAACATACGGGGTGTCCCACTCGGAACGGATCACCCTGCGTTATCTATAAAAGAAGATTCGAAAGATATCGAAAGTAAACGCACGCTGCGAGGGTCGTGCTTATTTTTCAAGACTGAATCGAACGGGACACCCTGTATAATCGTTATGCCAATCGTTAGTAATCACTGTGATCGAAGTATGAACAAAATTTTGACTCTGATCAGCGTGGGATGATACGTGAGAAGAAAGGAGAACTCGCGACGGTTCTCCTAACCTAACCTCTCGAATTCAGGAACGGAAAGGAAAAGACATTGTTTCGGGTCTAAACGCGAACAATCTCAGTGTCTTTTCTCTCCTAAGTAGTCTTCGCTGTTCATACTTCCGGGTTTCAGTTTCCACTTCAAAAAGCATGCTACATTAGAAAATACGCATCACGTGGCACACAAAGTAACAAGTCAATGTAACCTAAAGAAACGTTTATAATAATAATAATAATAATCATAATAATAATCATAATAATAATAATAATAATAATCATAATAATAATAATAATAATAATGATTACTCTACGAATGCTCTAACAAAAAAAGGAACAGAAATAACCGTACACAGACATGTATACAGCGGAACGGTTGCGCGTATACATGGACGTGTACGAGAAAAACGTGTCAGTCCAATTTGCACTTGCCAGGCCAAGATTCTCAGACCCGCTTATGGGACGAGT
The DNA here is from genome assembly GCA_033822845.1 of Tetrapedia diversipes. NCBI lineage: Eukaryota > Metazoa > Arthropoda > Insecta > Hymenoptera > Apidae > Tetrapedia > Tetrapedia diversipes. Next base: position 214,663 of record JAOPTO010002281.1, read on the forward strand.
TCTGGGCGATCGACAGACGGTTTATATCGATCGTGCACGATCGATCGACTCGCGGACTGCGAACTGTTCGGCTGAACAATGCGCCATAAGCACGATATGGGAATCCGAGTCCTCGGTAAGAAAAGAAGCTGGAGAACACAGAAAGCATTCTCAGGGGCAAAAGAGCGCCATGTTTCTTTTTTAAAATTGCCACACACATTCTCTTATTTGGGTTAAATAACGTAGATACAAAGAGCTGTTCATAATTGTTTCACATTCCAATCTTGCAATTTTAATCAAATTTCACCGTGTTTATGTGTAGGATTAATCTTACTGTCATAGCTTGACACGAGTTGACAGGTTCCGTGTCATGCGGGTTGTGAACCCCTTACACTAGACTTTCGGTTCGAGCCATAAGGAATTTTTTTCTGGAAAAAATCATTATAGAATTACATATCGACATCTGAATATTTGTTGCTTTGTTTTTTAATAAATTTTATAATCTTTACTTTTTTCCTGACAATTACGATTTCTGTTATATTATGTATATTATAAGACATATGTAAGACGCAAAATTACTGATCACGGTAACGCGAGGCGCATGCGCCCCAGGCGGCCTGCACGGAAAGGCGGTAAAATTTGAACTGGCATGGAACATGCTTAATGCATTATGCGCCGAGCATACTTGAAATATAAACTCCACGAGATTCGACGTTAATTTTTGATAACTTTAATTTATAGATATTCGACGCACTGTAAAAAAATTTTATTTTATTTTTCTTGTTGAACATGTGTATAGAAATTACTGAGTCACCCAGATATGAGTGACACGACAGTCAAAGTGTTAAAATTTAATTAAAATCGCAATTTAATAAGCTACTTTATTAACTTTTACACAATACTGTACATTTTGGAAGGTACTGTACAGCCAGCACAGTTTTACTTGTTTCTTCTTTCTTTTCTATAAATAAAAATATTCAAATAATTATGAACAGCATTTTATTCATCGGTAACGGTAAAATAATACAAGTTGAGCACGTAACTCTTTAACCGGAAGCTCGGGGGAAAAAATTAACAACGCCCTCTGAAACCACAGCCGTTTTTTTCCAGCAAACTCTGCAAATAGTTCTCGCTTGTAACGAAATATCGATTATCCGCGTTCAATTGTTTTCTGTGTTTCAACTCGATTGTATTCAACGATTTTCCCGAATTCGAAAAAACTTCGCCAATTAATTCTCGATGTATTCCGTGAACAGGTTTTGTTTTTTTGAACACGTACAGAACGAAACGGTTTATGATTGAATGAGATTCCGTTTTATCGGCCACTTTATTATTACACGAGATCGATTTCAGAATTTAATAAAAATTCCTAAGGAGAATTCGTGATTTCCCTGATGAAACGCTAGATGGCGTCCTTATCGCCACGAACGGTTCAATTAAACGTGTCCATGGAGAAGACTCATCGAGATCGATTAACGATTTTGATTAAACGATTCGTCGGCAACGAAATATGAAAGAAAAACGTGGTTGACTTTCACGAAACGAGTATCGTGTTGAAATTTCGATACGAGGATATCGTATATCGACTTATTCATGAAATTCGACCAGACCGGAAGTACTGCGAACGCGATTTGAATTTCAGAAACGCGAACGAAGTCGTCACGGCTGCGGAATGCCTTACGAATTATTTACGATCGCTCGATCAGCATTATCAAAGGATTGACACGTATTTTTCCTTATTCGCAACGTGATTCACGATAAAAGTGAAGTGTCATTAATTCCCTTTGCAAAACGGCTTGTGTATGCAATAACTTAAAAACCTTTCAGAAAACACGGTGGAACTTCGTCTGTACGAACAGGAGACTCTTTTTCCATAAATTTGTTACCGTTTTCGAGTTGAGGGAATTGGTAGCACTTGAACAGATCAAATTCATAAAAGAATGTTGCAAATAATTTTGTTAAAAATAATTTTTTGCATTAAAATTAAATTTATTGAGGAAAATTTTAATGTAACTCTTAGAAAATGATTTTAAACGATTTTTAAATTAAGTACGATATTTCAGCTTCTTGAAAAATATGCTGGTAAACCTTATTCAGATAAATTTTTAATGTAATAAAAATAATTAACAAATAACAAAATTTATACGGTATTTGTAACGGAAATTTTTTTTTTTTATTCTGAATTATTTATGGACGTGTCTGTACGCAGAAATGTAACATTCAAGCACGTCGCGCTACAGAGAGTTAAAAGGGATGAACCAATTAAAAACGTACGACCACCACATCCATAAACAAATACGCTACAAATTCTACGAGCAAATAATAAATAAACGAAGTTCCAACGTGTAAATAAACGCTTGTAGTTTTCCCCGATCTTTCCACGAAATTCGACGACCTGAAACCGAAATAAAACGCGGTAGAGAAGAATGATTAAAAAAAAAAGAAGTGCAAGAGAAAGAGGGAGAAATTCAATTTGGCAATTACTCTGGCTCTCCAGAATCCCCTTGAGAGTGCTCGCCGTGGCCTCCGATCGAACTAGGGGCTAGACTCTAAGGATCGAGTTCCGAGGTTTCGATGATGTGCGTGTCGTGTGTATGTACAGCACACGTTGTTTGGCGCGCGTGCACATTTCCGCGTTTGAATTTCCCGCGCGCGCCAAACGCGGCCCGAGCGCGGGAAACGGTCGCGGATTGCGTCATCCGCGACCGATCTCGACAACTTTGCCAATCTAGGCCCGATACTCAGCAGAAAATCTCGTCGATGTTATCGTTCTTATTGTCTCGTTCCAGTTTCGAGTTGCTCCTCGAAACTTTCCTGGATTTTCGATCTCGGTAACTGTAAGATCGCATCGAAACACGCTATCTGAGGTAATCGACGGTGTTCCAGGGTGCTGGCAAGGAAATTGGCGGGAAATGCATACCGAAAGCAGAGACAGTGTGCTTTGTGCTTCCTCTGCGGAGGAAGGTTATGCTGATTGCTTTTGGTGTACTGAGATAAGTGAGGATGCTGTGTTATGGCAATCTTTGTTTATACTGTTAATTAATTATACTAGTAGATATTTATTAATATGTTGGGAATGTTAATTAACACAAATAAAATGATTAATAATTTATTAGAAATATGTAGATATATTGTATTTTTATACTGATTGCTTTTGGTATTATTGAGATGAAAAAGGAGGCTGTGTTTGTATTGTAATTTATTAACATGCTGGTCGTGTTTGTTGGCAGAAATAGAATAGTTTTAAATTATTAATAAATAATTTAAAGTACGTTATAGTTAATACGTTGTAGAATTTAGTGATTTCGAACTCAAATCACTAAAAGTCATTTTCTAGTTGTTTAAAAGGAATTCTGCAGGTGGCATAAATATTAATAATCTTTTTTGAAACAATATCGACATCACAAAACTGCAATGTAGATTGGTACTAGTGGGATACTTTTAATTATCGACAAATTATTAAAATATACTTCAGAGAATAGTGTTTGATTTTTATATACAATTTATTGTAATTGTATGAAGATTGTGTTCTGTGTTAGTAACTGTAACACTGTGTAAAGCTTGTAGTTGATCCCTTCGTTTCACTATCAATTACCTAACTGTCTGCTTAGTATATTATGTTATGTATTATTTTGTAACTGGAGTGTCACACGGTTTGTGGTTAATTTTTTAAATCACAGCAGAACATATGCATTTGCAACAAAATGTAATACATACCACGTAATCTGTAATTTAAAGTAATTTGCGGTTTGTCTTTAGTATCACCTTTTTCGTGGGTACTCGATTTCAAGGTGATTGGGGAATGTGAAGTAAAACGTATCAATACGTAATCTGTAAATTATTATAAACGTCCAGGAGTATTTATGATTTATTTATGGTTCATCATCAAGTTACCATTGTTAGTATTTACGTTTTTTTTTTTTAACTACGTGGTATTACGTGATATGAAACTGATCATGTTCACTGCGTAGACTGTGATTCACCTCATGTTATTCAAGAACACAGCGTACGACCAATGTCAATTTACAAGGAACGTTGTATGTTACGTAACAGGTTTCGCTATGCGAGAAATGTAGTACTACGTGATTAATCGGCTGTTTCAAAGGAAGTGTTACTTTAGGTCAGCGATTTTTAACCTTTTCTGTCTAACTACACATATAAACTAGTCACCAAAATTTGTTGGTTTGACAAAAAAATATTTTTAACTGATTTACAAAAAGAATCGTCCAAAGTGACAATAAAATGGCTCCATCTTTATTGCTATGCGATAAATGATAGTTAAGAGTGCGAAGAGAATTTTGTCCAATTTTCTTTTGAATGTTCTTTTTCAAAATTCATTCATTTTCATGCTATAATTATTTTTAGATATTTCTATCATGCTACATTAATTAATAACTTGGACACACATATACATAGCACACTGGTTAGAAACAGGCGGATTAAGATCCCCCTCTGAGCCCAATACTGGTTGAGAATCACTGCTCCAGACAGTTAACACTGTTCAGAAAACTACTGCTACGTAACATAACTTTAATTTTGTTTGTTTTTTCTTAATTTACCATCAGATGGTAAAGTCCAACTTATTCTTGATCGTAAAAGTTGTACAGGTTTACGAAAAATTTAGAATTGCAATCTTTAATTCAATTTGCTCGCTATGATAGAATCAATGTTCCTATAGGGATCGTCGTGTCATAGTTTCAATTCCACTTTCAGAGTAACGTTACGTTGGCACCACAGATAGCGTGTATCGATGCGCGCATTGGTCTTGATAACGACGTAACGCGACATCTATGAACGCCTCCGTTGAATCTGAATATCGGGCGATCGCGGTGTATCGTCGATCCCGAAATCGAATGGCGATAATATCGCGTGCCAAAACGAATCGAAAGCGCGTCATGATTACGATTTTCTCGCGTCGTCGGTGTCGAATATATGTATGTACACACACTACGCGTGCAAATCCGCGGGAATCCGCCATTCGATCTCGACAAAATCTGGTTGACCAACGGCTGTAGAATGGAAACGGCACGTGTCGCTAAATATCATGATGGGTATCCATGATGGCCGATAAGTAACCTATTGGACAGTACGGGTAGTAAAACAGGGCGTTGGTAAACTTACTGCTATACCACACTAATTTCAATACATTACCTGGCATTAAAACAAAAGAACAAAGGAACAAACTAACAAACATCATATATATATACGTGTGTATGTGTTATATATGGCATGCTGTATGCATACACGCTCGCGCGCGCGCTTTACCGACCGAGGAATTATATGTGCACTTGCGACCAAATATTTGCCCAACTTAAAATTTTTAAAAAATTTAAGAAAAAGAACCTTGTTAATATTTATTTTATATTAACATTATTATGATGTTCATATGGTTGTTAGATGGGCAGGTATTTATAATAGCCATGGTAGCGTATGTACACGGTGGGACTACGAAAAGTATTTTATACCTATTCACATTTTGTTCTTAATCAGATTACACATTTCTACAAATTTGTACGAAATTCTACGATATTCTGTGAAACGTGAAATGACGTACGAATACTTTTCGCAGCCACCGTGTATGACTTTTCTCGTTTTTATTTTCGCGTTTGCTCGTTACGCAACGCAATGTTCACGCATGGTAGCGCGCGCACAGTGGATATGCATACGCATGTTTCGAGTCATTCAGAAAACAAAAGAAACAAGGAAAAAAGTTAACGAGACACAAACAAAGGAACAAATATACATATACATATACATTGAAGTAACTGAACATCCAACCTTCTGTTCTACTAATAGAGACAGTCACAAGTCCATTTAAAAACAGAAAAAAGGAAAATACGAAAGCGTTGTTCGTGTTCGCGGCACAACTGTCCGCGGGTAAATCAATGAACGGGCTATAAATGATCATCAATGGTCAAAGGTACAGATAACGATGACGTTTCGAGTATATACTGTACAAGCACGTGGTCCGTGGGGGGTATGCGCGCGCACATGCCGGCCCGCCCTCTGCAGGACACGTGACCAATCATGCGCGCGCCAACCGCGCACAGATGTGGCAACAGCGTTACTAATCAACGAAACTAACAAACCACAGAAATAAAAACGAGGAACAAAACGGTCAAACGCAACGACACACAACCGAGGAGAACGAGGGAGAACGTAAGCGAAAATAATCGAACGAACGAAATCAACAAAAGGAAAACAAAAAACGAGGGAAAAAGGGGGTAAAACGAAGCGCTGATGTTAAGGAGGACAACGAGTGATCGTCGATCGGGGCTGAACGTTCTCCGGGGGAGGGTGGGGGTGTTCAGGCGACTAAACTCGACGGTGTTAAGGAGAGCAGGAACAAAAGTCAAACCAACGAAGGCAAACGAACAAAACGATAAACGTATGAAAAAGCTGAAACAAAAAATAGAAGGGAACAGAAGGAGAACCAAAAAAGAACAGACAGACAGAGAAGTGGAAGAAGAGAAAGAGCGAGAGAGAGAGAGAAAGAGAGAGAGAAAGTGAGAGACAGATAAATAGAGAGAGAGAGATGGACAGAGAAAGGGAGGAGAGATAGATAGATAAAGGTAGAGAGACAGACAGACAGGCAGACAGAAAGAGAGAGCAAGAGAGGGGAGAAACAGAGAACGTAAAAGAAACGCCAGCTGCCAAGTCAAATAATCATCAAGCGGCGAAAAAGCCAGGCTCTAAGCAACGAGAAGCAAGCCACCTCTTCCTCTCGCTACATTGCTCTTTTTTTTCTTTTTTTTTCCCCCCGCTTTACTTCTTTCTCTTTTCTTTTCCTTTTTTTTCTCTCTCTACGCTATACACGGTCTTTTCTGTTTCTCTGCGCCTGCTCGCAGACACACACAACAGATAGTAGCTAGCCAGCCAGCCAGTGTCACAAAAGGGATGCATTTTTCTTGGCAGAGAAGCAACAGAGGCTCAAGGGGCTTGTGCGCGGGACAGAGAGAGAGGAGGCGAGAGACGATGGCGAAGGTCGTATTAGAGCAGAGCAGAATGGCGGCAGGGGTTGTAGCGGGCTCCTCTACTCTCATACAATGCGCCCTAATTGTTATTCCGTTTCCTTTCTGCTTCGTTTCATTTCCGTTTACGTTAACACGTCTAGAGAAAGAACAGCGATGCGCCTCGTGAAACGGCGGACAGCGGGGGCGACACGGGGGGCGGGGGCGTGGGTTGGGGGTGGGTTCTCGCACTGACGATAGCTTAGCGATGGGCTCAACACGCTTCGAACGCTCCTCCTCGGTACTTGTATCAACCTGAAGAATCTAAAGGCGTTCGTGTCCCCTCGGGGTTGCCTCTCTCGTTAAGACAAGTCGTTTCGCGAACTGGTTCGCTCGCAAGGGCGGAGACATTACAATGGTGGACACGTTTTTGGAATTAGAATGCGGGGGATGATACTTACAGGAATTAGTACAACGTGATTTACTGAAAGAATTCTGAAACATTAGAGTAATTGCAAAACGAACGGTAAAACCTGTTCAACCAGTCGTCGGTCGGTCGCGAAGAACCATGGGTTCAGACATTACCTATCTCTGTTAATCTGAAAAGAAAGGGCTAATTATTTGTGACAGCACAACGTCAAGGACTCGGTACAACTTGCAATAGAACAATTAAACTTAACTCTAAGCAGAAAAAGACACGATCTTTTCCTTCTACCTTCTACTGCTACTTTGCTACATTCTTAATCATCTACGGTTCTTTCCAACGTTTGCTCAGACCACAAAAATAAAGTTCCACAACTAAGTATGTATACCAGTAAGTGTGAACCAGTCGCTGGTCCACTTTTTGCACGCTAATTTTTGCATAACGAAGAGGTAACGCTAGTCCCGGCGAAAGAGATCTAGGTTCGAGAGTCAAGGTTCCAAGGTTCCACAAAACTCGTCAAACTCTTCAGAACCCACCCCGCCCCCCGCGGCACGGAGACTTCCATCGTTTCACCCCCGTGATCCCCCGCGGCCAACCGGTTACATCCAAAGCAATTCGAGTTTCCGCGAGGAACCTGGGCCAGCGTCGACAAGCCCATCGCTAACGCAGCGGGCACAGTGGTGCGATTTGCAACAAAGCGACAGAGAAGGGACGCCCAATCAACGTGCGCTCGTTTCCAAAGGATCGTGCACACCGTCTAGCGATCAAAAAAGCGTTTCAAGAGACAGTGCGTGGAGACACAGTGGGCTGCTGGTAATACAGAGTGCGCGGCCGTCTGTACTTCCGGCTCGTCGGATCAATCGCGTCACATTTAGTACTATGGCCGCGGACAATGGACGTTTTATATGGCCATGTGTCGCACGTAGCTCTTTTCCCCGCCAAAATATGAATTATGAATTTTAACACAATATACGCATGTCTTGTCGCACGTGGCTACGAATCCTGCTAAAAATGTGATGCGTTGCTCAATATCCATTTGACAGCACGTGCGACACGTGGCGTATAAATGACCCGTGTGGTCGGGGCTTAAGGTCTGTCCAGTGGCAGCAGAGGTAAACAAGATGGCCGTGTGGTCGAGGTACAACAGTCTCTTACCATTGGTTGGCGAGTGAGACGAGAAGTCCAAGTACGTTTTTATCTCATCTACTGTGCATCTATGAGATGGCTATTACTTTTTATTTCTTGTATTGTATTTTTTGAAAAGAATCGCAATAAATGTAAAATAACTCTGCAAATCGCAAACGTGTCTGATGGTACGAAAACTGGAAGTTTGAATGTTTCAATAAAACAATAACAGCACAGAGTAATTCATACAGGGGCGATACTTTTTTTTGGAATCGAATTTCAATGCGCATGCGCATATATTGTCCAATGAAAATTGAAAAAGATGGCGTAATCTGAAATTGAACCTTTAGTGCGCAAATCTAGCGACGTTGCCATTTTAGCATGATGGAAACCAAATCACGTGACTAGTTCGATTATACCGGGTGCTTGGTTTAGTAAGTACACCTTGCTTCTACAAGGGATACTTCTTTGGTCAAAATATTTTGTCCACCCTGTACGTCTGAGGAGTACCTTCAAGATTATTAACTTTGAAGATCCAAACATCAAAAAGTATTTTGCTATAGTTCTTATAAATCCATCTTTTTTAACATGACGGTAAAAGTAGGGAACACATGTATATTCTTTACAGCGTGGACACGATACATGTCCAAACGGGCTACACATTAAATATTTTTAAATGAAACTTCGTAAAAAAGTAACAAAAAGTTGTTTTTTAACGCTGTTTTATCAACAGGAAAGTAATTAAAATTTTTTTGACTATATCGACTCTTAGTCCGCCATTTTGTTTTACGTAACAATCTCAAAAACTCACAATAATAGTTTGGAAGCAGTTCTGAGCTTCGAACATATAATGTGTCCACACTGTATTACTAGAAACGATGTACATGAACGAATGAACTATCCTGTTTGCCCCTATACCGTCCTGTTGCCTATTTTCTCATAAATGCACAGTAGTTATTATTTACTGGCCGCAATATTAAAAAAGTAACATCGTAACATAATGCCTCCATTATCATGTCTACCTCTGTGTCGTTTCGTTTCACCGGACGGCCTACAGAGGTCGGGCTGAGAAAGTTCTACGGGACACCATGAGACTAGGTTAGGACAAAGAAGTGAAATTGGCCGCAAGAAAGGGAGGATAGAAATAGAAAGAGGGATAGACACAGTTTGTCGAAGAGGTGTGAGGAAAAACCAATAGAAATGTCGCGAAAACGGAGGGAGGTGGAAGTTTGGAGCAATATAAAGTACGGCAAATTAGGCGGGCTAAACGAGACAAGACAGATATTGTGACAGACGGACAGAGAAAGAGAAAGATTCAGAAAGAGAAATCATAGAAAGAGAAAGAGAGAAAGAGAGAGAGAGGAGGGATCCACGAGTAGACAATTGCATCTCTACGTGGAGACGTCCGCTTTGTCGCGGTGCTATTTTCTTTATCTTTTTCGTTTCTTTTCACTTTTTGCCCGTCAATTTCGACGACGGACCGTCTCGAAAGTGATTCTCATCGGAGGGAATCAGCTCCGGCCTTCTCGAGAGCAGGGCGTTTTTCGTTCAAGTTAATACGTATTTTGTCTTTTGAAATTCGTTCTTTCTCACGGCTTGGACTTGGTCGATGAAGTTTCTCTAAAACGTATATATATATATAGTAACGTCACACACACACAATTTATCTATGTATGCATGTATATATATATAAGGTAAATGATAAAAATACACTTCGGTACTTTCTCATCGCTAGGCGGGTGCCGATGGTGAATGTATAAGAAGCATAGCCTATTGCTGCGGGTAATATGTAATGTATAATGCGGCGGAAAAGTAGAAGCGAATGTTTGTAATAAACCAACGAGCCAATCAGCATAAGCTCCTGCGTCCAGCCTCCTCGTGATCGCTCCTCCTGTTCCCTGAGACATCGGTCGAACAACACACACTCTGCTGACCCTCCTTTTCTCCTCTGCTCCTGTTCTCCTTCTCGTCTCTATATCCTCCTCTATACCCGTTCGTCTCATGGAAACCGGTCCAACGTTTACTTTCAACTCCGAGTTCTCGACTCCCTGATACAATTGCTCGACACGCGAAACGAGTCGCGGATGTTTCGGCCCTCTGGTTAAAAGAGGCTTCCCCGTTTCGTGAGGCATCGATGTACGGGTGACGGGAGAACGTCAACATGGCGGGCAGAGTCGGCGTGGTTCGCTCGAGTCTCATGAAAACGGGACTTAAGGTCGTCCCGAGGCGACGGCTCGACGACTCGCGAACACGATCGCGAACCCCGAGCGGACGCGAGCTCGCGCATTCGTCAAGGGCGGGTTACCTTAAAAATAAGGTCGCTTTTGCTGAAACCGGACTTCTTTTTACTCATATTGTCAGAACTTAGGCGCCCCCTCCGCTCAGTGCGTTTTTTTTGTAGGTTCTGCAATATCTAGAAACAAAAGAAAGCGGGACATAGCAAGACGTAGTAAGAAAAGGGCCGGGTTATCAAAGAGATTCGTAATAAAGAACAGAGAGAAAGTGAAAGAGAGTGAGGAAGTGAGAGACAGAGAGAGAGAGAGAGAGAGACAGAGAGAGAAAAAGAAAAAAGAAAGTGTGTGTTTGTGTGTGTGTGTGAGAGAGAGAGACAGATCGAAAGATGGAAGAACGTAAGAAGACAGAGAGAAAGGAAGTAAAGAAACGTCGTTGAAATGGTGCGATTGGAGAACGAAAGAGCTGGATCAGTTTTTCTTTCTTTCTTTTTCTCGTTTTCTTAGGTACAGTCGTCGCAGGTTCTTGTTCTCGTTGTTGTTGTTGCTGTTGCTGTTGCTGTACAGTGATTGGAAACAGACAGAAACAGAGACAGAGATACATATAAATATTTGAGTGACACAGAGAGATAGAGATAGAGAGAGAGAGACAGAGATAGACAGACAGACAGATAGATAGATAGATAAAAGGAGCAGAAAACAGAAGGAGCAAGATCGGTTCAGGTGACAGGAGCTTCGACTTCCTTGTTCTTTCTTTCCTTTTTCACTTCGCATCTCTTTTTCATTTACTCTTTCTTGTAGTCTTTCTTTTCTTTTCCTTTTCTATCTCGTTCTTTCCTTTTGTTTTCGTTCTCTCGTAAAGGCATGTACCTATACATGCACTTTCATCGAACGATTTCTCAGAAACGCACGTGCGGTCGAGGCAGATTGACGCTGTTCCTAGAAGACACCGTGTATATTGAAATTTGATAGCCATTCGCGTCATGCTCCTACTGCAATGCAGTAGATCGTGATCGATATCGATCACAGCATACGGCAATTTCGTTTCCTCCAAGTTTGCTCGTGACCTTTATACAAAGGCTACGATTAACAATTTTTGTTTGTTTGAACTGATCGTTCATTGCGTGTGTATACACACACACTTTTGTCCATTAGTCCTCTTCTTGTACACCGTTGATCGTGTTCGTTGCACAATTATCGATTAGAGGGAAGAAAAAAAAATAAACAAAAAAATTCGTTTTGTGGTTAGAACAATAGATAGGTTTTTCACAATGATCTTTATGCAAACATTGAATAGGGCATGTAATCGCTGGCCCTTAAATGAATGGCAGCCATGACACCTAAAACGGAGGATTTGTGCTCACTTTTGGCGGGAAATTTAAATGAACCAAAATCTCTTTAAAAACAATCAGGTAAAATGTATTGCTAAGTTATTAAATATATAAAATAATAAAAACAGACTGTTTAAATTACTAAACTCCGATTGCTGTTAATGACGTTCTCATTATTATTTTTTTTTATAAATGAATATGTTACGACGATAATTTATTGCAAGCTTTCAAGTCTTCTATTTCCTGAATTTAATCTAAGGATTTTATCATTTATCATGTACAGCAGGGGACAAAAGTTTAAGACGAGACATTAACCTAAAATTGTATGTACTGTTTGTAGATTAATTTGTAGCGTTAATAAGATAAAGCACTACTTCTTGATTAGTCGTGATATTATATGAATTTTGCAATATTACATGATCCATTAATATGAATTTTAACTGCTGTATTATTTCAAAACATTTTTAGTTCATTCACTCTTAACGAGCCTTCGGTCTTAAACTTTAGTCCGCTACTGTAAGTGCACGGCATGGCCTACGTCGCCATATTGATGAACGCAAATTCTCAATTTATAGTGTCATGGCCGGGCTCAAAGGGGGACACGAAGTTATGTCTATGCCCTATCTAGTGTTGCATAGAGAGCAGTGGTATTTCACTCGTTCGTTCGTACACTCATGTGTTCTCTTTCTTGGGTATATATACTTTTTTTTCTCTTTTCGTTTGTTTGTAATATACTAATCCGGAGTGCGAGATACGATGATGATGGGTTGGCACAAAAGTGTGGATCAAAAATACAGTGTGGAAAACTAATGTTACACAGATTTCGACCGTAAACAGCATATAATAATAATAATAATAATAACAATAATAAAAATAATAATAATTTGTAGTAGTAATAATAATAATAATAATAATAATAATAATAATAAGAGTAAGAAGAATGATAATAATAAGAACAAGAATAAATATGTAATGATAATAAGAAGACAGAATTGATGAGTTCGTGAGTTAAAGAGAAGTAAGAATCAAGAAGCCATTCGTTAGTATCAAAGCTTTCGTTGCAGCAGTCGCGCCAAGCGTGAAGCCGCAGTTTCTTGTCAAAGCTCGTAATAAAAGGCTCGAGAGATCGATTGTTATTCTTTTATCGTTTTTTTTTTCGTTTCTTTATTATTTATTTTTTTTTTTTGTTAGTACTTTTCTAGCAAGGTTAGTAGCGACGATGAATAATCGAGAGTTAGTAGCTCGGTCGGTAAGTGGAGCCCTCGTGACCAAGCACGAAAAATCTTTCGCCTTGTTCGCGTTATCGTCTCATCAGCTGGCACCATCGACGAGGTTCAACAATGTTTCAATAAGGGACAAAACGTTCGACGGATAATTCTGCTTGAGAAAATAAAAATGTGTCTTTCGTATTCGTTGTCAAGGAGTGAAAGGGATCGAGTAACACGTTGGAGGATAATAAAAATTATCAGGACAACGTAATCAGAAGGTGGTTAAGGTTTATTCAAGCTTGTTTTCTTCAGCACAAATTTCTGAACGTTACATAACCCTCAATCGGTATCGATGACCCTTATTTATTTCCGAGTTATATATAAACTGTTTGCTCTTAAACATAACGAAAGTATGACGAGCAATTCGATTATGTAGGTTACGCGATCGACGCGCCACCATACCGATCAAGGGTTAATTACACTCAACGTGTGCTACGCCACAACCAGACATTTGTACACAGAAAACAAATTATTTTCACAAGTAAAACTCAGTGATCATGGTTCCAGAGAACCAAAAAAAAAAAAAAAAAAAAATAGTCTCGCAGTTAACTGCACTCTGTTCAGATCTATTTCCTTGTACAAACACCAAGGCTTCGTTTACACAGTTCGATGTGTTCACCAAAGAACTCTTGCGACCGATGATGTGAACCCCGAATTCGCGACGGGTGACAATTAACCGGACACACGGAAAAGCGCGGGAAACGATACAAAAAAAAAGAACTACCGTATTATACGATCGAATTATTGAGAAGGTAGGTCTGTCGAAATTTGTTTCTTGTTTTTCGCTCTCTGTTAACCGCAGCTCGACCAAACAGATTTAAATTGTTCGAAAGGGGCGGTGGCGAGAAATTACAGAAACAACGGACATTTTGTTGACGGGACGAAAATCAACGAGCGAAAGAAGGATCTCCTGTAATTTATCACTCCTCCGCGACAGCTATGATTAATCGTTCCCTAAGATCAATTTCGGTCAGGGTTTCCAAGGCGCCGGCGTTTCGAGTGGTTGAAAACTCGATATATATATATAGGTATAACGTCGATCCCGACGGTTTAAAATTACGCCATTGAAGGATTGACACTCTCAAGACGGGGGGTATCTTCAAAATCTTCGCCGCAGAAGTTTTGTCCGATCGTGTGTGCTAACTCTTAGAGGGATGGGGTCAATTAATGTTATGGCATTTGTGACTGTATATATGTACATCTTAAGCTGGGTTTATGATATATGTATAGGAAACGTATAACAATTTTCTGTAACAAAAACACTGTTGTATAACAAAATATGTAACAAAATACTGTTGTATAACAAAATTGTAATCAAACTTGTTATATAACAATGTTTTGTTACATAGTGTAGCTGTAGTTGTAAATCAGTTTCAGTTCTTTTATTGAAAAGAGGAAATAGATGTAACTTTCGTAATCCTTTAAACTTTTCATTTTTCACTCAAGCATTATACATAATGCATCAATCAGAACCATTTAATTTTGTCTAATGAAAAATGTTCGTCTATTTCCTTTACAACTTTAAGTAGGAAACACCCTGTATAGGGGGGGGGAGTCAAAAATTTAATAAGCTTCATAAATATGAAGTTTCAAACACTTAATATTAAACTTAGTTTATTTAAATTAATGTAGACATCGTTTGAATCAATCCCATATTCGTCAACTGTTCTCGTATCCTTAATGTTTTATTAATTGTGAGTTCACGAGCAAGTCAATAGTTTTGCTTCACATCCACTTTTTATGATGTCTCAGAATGTCACCCGTCGTGAGAGTGTTAAAGAGAACCGAGGAAATTACTTGAGGTACATTTCGAATATACAAGGTAAGTTATTTAACTTGCACCTACAAGGGACATTTTTTTCCACTCTAGTTTATTCTATAAATATTTGACGGATGATAAACTTGGTAACGTTTTTAGTTATATTTATTTTTCTTCGTCAGTTCATTGCAAACGAGGCAGTAAGTATTGGATAAACGCAAATGATGATAAAATTGTATTTATTGTTTTGTATTTTGTTGCTCGAACTGTATGCAAAACGAACTATAAATGATTATCTCGTCTATTCTTCAAAGTTATGACGTTTCCTATTGCTACAAATTATTTGTTTATTAACTTAATCTTAGCTTTACGATGTTTACATGTTTATTACTAACTCCTAGACAGGGGAAGTAACCTAACTGAGTTGGTTCAGAGTCAGGCTGACCAACATAAAACTAGTTACATTTAATTTTTAAGTTCTATTAAGATTTCAATACTTTTTAAACGTTTAGAACTAACTCATAGACAGGGGAAGTAACCTAACTAAGTTGATTCAGAGTCAGGCTGACCAACTTAAAAGTAGTTACATTTAATTTTTAAATTCTATCAAGATTTCAAAACTTTTTACATGCTTATAACTAATTCATAGACAGGGGAAGTAACTTAACTGAGCCTGCCAGAATAAGGTTGACCAACTTAAATCTAGTTATATAATTGCCCTTTAAATATTACTAACATTTCAACACTTTAAGGTTTCCAAACTTTTCGTCGATAATATACCTATTTAAATCACGATATTTCTCATTAATTTATAGTGTAAGAATTATTGATGGCGCGTGCAAGTTTGATAACTCACCCGGTATATAAGGAGAGCTTATAAATTGGAAGAAGACACGAGAAAAAGGGACACAGGCTCGATACGTCGGTCGCGATATAATTACAACGGTAATCAAGCCAGAAAACGGGAATCCAGGAACAAATTGTTGGGTTTTCAGGGTAAGACAACTGCTGGGCAACAAACAGACAGAAAATATCGAGAGGTGGGTCGATCGATCATCGAACAGCATGCTTGCACCTCCCCGAGGACACTAACAGAACTAGGATCGATACGACTGATTACGATAACTTCTACTGATCTATACTGCAGGAGCTAATCGACGACACGTCTGTTTTCTCCCGATCAAAGAACGGGAAACACACAAAAGGGGAGGCGAAACCGGAACAACGTAACATCGAGGGAAGATGGACGACAGAGAAAACCAAGGGAGGAAAAACGTGTCGAATTTTCAACATGTCCGCCACCAGCATCGCGTAACTGTAAAGCTCCATCTACAATGGAGCAACTTCGAGCGACATCTTGTTACTCCTTATTAGAAATAATTATAGATTATGATAATTCTATGATTACAATATAAATAATTATAGAATTAATTATGGAACATAAATTTGAGCGACATCTTGTTACTCCTTATTAGAAATAATTATAGGTTATAATAATTCTATAATTATAATATAAATAATTATAGATTATAATAATTTTATAATTATAATATAAATAATTATAGATTGTGATAATGCTATAATTATAATATAAATAATATGAATAATATCCGTATGGCTTAGAATAGCATATTTAAGGCACATTTTTAAAAAATTTTAATTTTTTTTATGGCACTGATGCAAAAATATGTTCAGCTATGTACATTACGTGACCTTGGAATGACCTTTGAGTTCAAACATTAAATGGAAACGAAAAACTTTAGGTCCACCCTGCATACTTGATGCAATGCCGTTCAGCATGACTCAGGCGGGCAAGGGCAGTCACTGATGCCCGCGGTCAGAGTCTCGGTTGATATCGTGGGCAAGCGATTGGTAATTGTCATAATCACATTTGTATTGGTGTTAGGCAGACAATGCTTATTACGTAACTACATTGACACATTGTATTATTGCCCGCGAAGGCGTGGCTTGCTGCTCGCCGCGAGTTTCAAGAGATTGCCCGCACGGGCAACTGCTGAACGTCACAGAATTTAAATTTAACTAGACAAAATAATATTAAAGCGACAATTGTTAAATCGTGTAAAAGGAGGTGCAAAAATCTGTCAGTAAGTACTTTTACACATTTTACCCCCTCAAAGGGATGTTTTTTAGATCCGCCGTTGGATGGACGGTGGTAAAAATCTCTTTTTCGCGGTCTGGTAGCGAACGCGTTGAGGTTACGTTGAAAATCAGGCATCTAGACGACACGGAACAGCAAGCAAAACGCAAACGGGGGAACGCAATCGGAAAAATTTGCCTGGGTACCAGAAAAACGTTGGGAGGCTCCGCTTTACGGGCGGGAGGTAACAGGGGTGGAGGGTTGGACGAGAAAATAAAACGGGGCGGGGGGGAGTACACACTGAACACGGGCACATCGCCAAAAACGTCGGGCAAACAGGGTTAATATACACCTAACACTCACAGGCAGAGACCTACGGTCAGTCCAACCAACTTTCTCGTCTGTAGAGCAGCCATGTTGATAGAGCGGCTCGTGTCGAATACCTCAGACAGCGTTTCTCCCATTGTCCTGCTCCTTTTGTTCGGTCTGCTCGACATTTTTCTATCTCCTTTCTTTCCGTCTCGCGTATCTCTCTTTCTCTCTCTCTCTCTGTCTCTTTTTCTGCTCGTCAGTTTCTCACGTACGATTCGTTCGTTCTCGAATTTTTTCTTTTTTTTTTTTAAGTTGGCAATTCGGGGCTCTTGATTCGTAATCATCACCGCGTCTGCTGCGTTCTTGTACATACCACCAACCGTGTGCCGCCATCTTTGATTTCATGGCGCGAGGTAAACTGGCTAATTCGAAGGGAAAATTCTTGTTTCATGCATGTAAATACGTCTCTCGTTATTTCTCTCTCTCTCTCTTTCTCTTTCTCTTCACTTCTCTCTTTGTCGTTTTCGCAAAAAACTTGTGTTTGCATGAAACGAACACGTTAACACGGTGACTGCCATGATGGAAGATGGTGGTGGCGCCGCCATGGTGGTCACCGGTCTTGTTATCGGTAACGTGGAAATTAATAATGTGCAGCGCTCGAATCATGGTTGTAATCGACGAATTTTTGTCAATGTTGCAATAACAAAATGTAGAATTGTAGAGTGCACTGGTGGAGCACTTGGATGATTAAAGATTTTTGGCGCGAAAATCGAATTTTCAGGAAATAAACAGAACCCCTTTGAAAAATGGGTATACTCAATTTTTTCTTATTTATTCAGATGCGTATACTTCATATTTTTTAATTACATATGTATTGCACCGAATAATAGAGTTGTTTCGTTGTTAGCAGTCTGAAATTAGTAATTAGTAATCTAACCTAAAAATGAGCATAATTGCACCAAACGTAAAGGCTACAAGCAGAAACATCATTTGTATGTAACTTAGTAGTTAAACGAGAATAGTTTGGTATGGTATAATTAAAAACGAGATAAACCCATTAAATCCAAAAATATATGTACATGGAAATAGCACGAGGAGACAAGTTTCGTAAGAATTATACTTCGAAAATGTTTCAAGGTAATTAAAAAATTAGACAATAATTTAAGAGCAATTTAAGAAATGATTACACGAATAGATAATTATTAACGAAGGAAAGAACTATGCAAATTTTACTTAATTCTAACGAAGGTGAAAAAAACACATGTTTTCAAAATTTTGAATGTAAAGTTAATTATTATTTTTGAAAATTTACAGTGTTTTGAAATAAATTTGTTCTCTAAAGAAAAAAAAAAAAAGAAAACGAAAACGAAAAATGTGATTTAATACATTTATGATACATGCTGGAACAATTTCTCGAGTGAATAAAAATATAAAATTTCCAGGGCAGTCAACGTGTTTCAATGGACACCATCGATCTACACGATCGATACACATATGCACACCTCGTGTGACGATACGCTACGGTCAACTAGCCGGTTTCAAAAGTTATGCAGCTGAAATACAATAGACACGGTGATGTTCAAGAACGGAGATCGTCGAGGTTAACCGTTGAAATCGTTCACTTAAGATCCTCGGTATTCGACACGACTCGTTGACTACACGTTAAAAACGGAACTCATGTTGGCACCTAACAACTGTACGGATATTTCCAGCAAGACTTGACAGAAAAACAAAACGTAACATGACAGCATCTCATACCAAATCGTTCCCAAGAACTTTCACAACGATCGAGCTTGTCAGTGTAACATGGATACTTTTTACGAGTGCTGCCATCTTTATTGTTTTTTGGAAGTGTGATGGATGTCGAATGCCTTAACCCTTTCACGATCACGAACACATAAATGGATGAAACTTTCATCGTGGACCAAGTACTTATATAAGCTTTCGATTACCTAGTGTATGTATGTTCTATTGAAAAGTATGCAAAATTTAAAAATAATGGAACTGTTCTAACTTATAGAAATCGTACTAGTTGAATAATGAAAGTACTAAATTGATTTTAATTAATATCTATACATCTATTAAAAACACCCACAAATACTAATGTGTGCGTTATTAGTGTTATTGCAAATTTTCCTAAATTTCTACACTCCCGCTCAAAAGTTTTGGAGGACCATTTTATTAAAGAAGAGATTCTTTTTAATGAAATTAAAAATTTAGTATAATCTCTGAATTTTTAATTATGTTTATTGATAATACTGTATAAGATAACTGACCCAAATACTGGATAATTAACAATTTTTTTTTAAATTAACTAAAAAACTTGCAATAATTAAAGTAATATAAATTTATTTAATTCGCAAATAATGTATTATTTTAATTATTGCATGCTTCTTGTTTAATTTAAAAAAAAAACGTATTCATCGTCCAATAATTGGATTAGTTAACCTTTGTCGATGTTCAAAATATCAAGTGAATTAATATTCCATTAATATTCAAATCTCATTCTATGATCACTTAATCTTTCCTAAAATTAGAGCAAATAACGTGTCCTAAGTTTCTCAAAAAGGAATGTAAATGCAGTATTTAAAAATGAAAAAATTGTAATTGTAGAAGGTGACCGAGACTGAAAGGGTTAATTCGATTGTCAATTTAGTGTTCCATGCGATCCATGTGACACTTTATATTGTCTGGACTACGAAACTAATAACTAGCCGGATCAAGAGCTTGTTTCATGAAAAATCATTGTTAGCAGGAGGCTTCTCATCAACGTCCAAGGTTGACGTCAGATCCCATCGAGAATGCATCATGGCCGCCATTGCGACTCTTTCTACGACCATTCGAACGTTCACAGAAAAACTTTCTCGACGTACAATCAAGAACTCGTACGTTAAACTAGGAAATATATCGGGCACATATCAAAAATCTGTCACGATGCAAGACACACACGCACACAGAAACGTACAGAACGAAATAATTTTATTCTAACCTCTATTATGTATATATATATACATATATAATCTCATTCGTCACACTTCTATGTCATCGTGCAACAACATCGATCAATTCTAATTGTACGAAACGAAACGCGAAAGGAACCAAAGAAACAGAAAACGAAGAACGAGAATAGAATTACGAAACAAAAGTCGAAAGAATGGTAACGAAAAAGTAACGAAACGAAATGAATTCACGATACACAACCACGCTGCATAAGAAAGCTCTTGATCGGCATCATTTCCCGCGGGAACTGCTCTAAAACACGGTACATATTACGTGTTTGTATAATATTATGCGTGTTGATGTATCCAAGTGTAAACTATGTGTACGTGAGTGTCTGTGTGTACCAAAACGTATCTTTGGGTACCGAAGACTGAACAGAACAAATGAAAGAAAGGTCACACGGCAAGACTATGCACGTTCTCTCTCTATTATATACGTGATGTATATAGATAACTTCTAAACCAAACGACAACGATAATCGACAAGAAACGGTCATAATAACACATCGTAACGATAATAATCAAGAACCGTAACAAAAGAAAAGAAACAATTTATATATATATACACTAAAAGTTAGATAACTGCCCGAAATGATCTACACGATAAATGTTATCCCCACCACTAGGTCGGGGAATCCTGATTCGTCACAAATTTCGACCATCGAGTGGGCCTTGAAATGCAACCTGATCAACCCTGAGGTTGACTGCGGTAAGACAATACTAATAATATGATGAAACTCTTTTGTATTTGATTTGTTGCTAATGAAACCTTTACCATTGTATTTCTGAGCTCTTTCTGATTAAAACAAGTCCAAACACGATATAATTTGGAGCATATTTACCGTCTGTAATTATTATTGTTATTATTGCTCCATCATTGTGTCGAGTCTCGAAATACAATAGATTTAGTAAATATGCTTCAAATCATATCATGTTTGGTATCATTTTAATCAGAAAATCCTGACAAATACAATAGTGGAAGTTTCATTTAAAATAAACCAAAAATAAAAGAGTTCCAACATTGTATTAGTTTGTCTTACCGATATGTTTCTTTTTTGCTCGTCTCGACTGTTGGACCTCTTCCTCTTTCACTTGCTGTCTTTTTCTACGTTCGACAGCTCGATTAGGACTGTTTCTATAGGGTCCGCATTTTCGGGCATATATCCAACATTTGCTGTATATACGTATATACATATACATATATAGATAGACAGTAATAACGATCTAACGTGTATATATATATATATATATATTTATACGAAGAAACATTAAGTTTTAAGTTAACGAACGCTTCTGAATCAAGAAAGGACATTTGGCCCTGGTTTCGGGGTTACTAGGCAGGCACACCTTGCTGGTTCGGTCTGGTTGGGGCGGTGTCGCCCGACGCTCGTAGTGCCTCTCCGGCTGTTGATAAAGGGGGATCTGCAAACCCATTCGGAAACGTGTTCTCGCAATACGCCTACTACTTCATTTTTTCTTATTATTATTTCTTTTTTTTTGGAAATGTAGTTGGTTATGTCTTGGTTGTGTCGGGAAGGAGTCGTAGGATGTTTCTCAGTATTCTGACATGATTTTCTTTCGGATTGTTCCTCTTTTTTTGTAGCTGCTCAGGAGATGTGGTAGACAACTGTCTTTTGAACGGGTCCTGGGAGATTTGAGATTTGACCCAGGCGAAAATCGGTTAGAAAGGTTATGTCTGGTAAATTTCAAGTATTTAAGATGAATTAGGGTTCTGGTGATTTTCATGGATGTTAATTAATTTATTAGTTACTAATTTTTACAACAAGATCGATGAATAATAATTGAAATTAATAAATATTAATCTTATGGGGATATTAGAATTCTTTGAAATTTATTGTTATAATAATTATGATAACCACAACGGAGAATTTTTTATACTTTAATTTTGCATATTCAATTTATTTAAAACAAATGTAAGACACTTCACTATTTTGATAGAATCTATAATAATTGTAATCAACAAATAAGTTAATGTCCATAAAATATAAAATGTATACTTTCGTGACTGATTATACGTTACTGGTTGTGAAAAATTGGTAGACTTGTGTTTGGAACCAATTATTACTGAGAGAATGTGTTATAAAAATATGTAAACACCTTTTAAGACTTAGAATGTTAGATTGTTAAGAAAGGAATTATTTGTTGTGTATGTGGAAAGGAATAGTGGTATCGAGTGGACAAATAAATATGTGGTACATTTTTTGGATTGCTGAACGTTAATCGTAGTGCTGGTTAAAAGAGTCGACGTTCGTTTTATGTTAATAGTCTAGAATTAAATTGGTTTCCCAAATGGTTAAAGTTTGCAATAGGTGATCGTGTGATGGCGCAGTCAGCAGTCGATCAAATATGACTGAGTACTTAAGAGGTTATAGAGTATTGCAATTCATGGTCCAGATAAAACATTCATGTTAATCTTATCTCTGACTGAAGGAACATAACGATCTCAATTTATGATTCAGCCTTGAAGAGCTTCACAGGGTAGTCAATACTTGATTTAAAATTTACAGTCGATAAATAATCAAACATAACTTAGAACTTTTATTATTTCTAATTACGAGTACAGAAATTTATACTAATAATGCGTTAAAATATAAAACTTTATCATATAATAGATTAAAAATAATCTTAATATTTGAAAGGTTATAATATCTTTTATTTCAAATATATTTTTTAATATTAGAAAATTTTTAATTTTATTATTAATATTATTGTTGTATAAATATTGTATAATTTGTATAATATGAATGATAACATGAATAATATTATTAATATATTAATGAAAGTTAAAAAATAATATTATTACAGATACTGGAAGAATTAATCAATACAAGAGGTAGGTATAAGTATCATGAATTTGTTTAAACGTTGCAATTCAAAGCTTCAAACGAATATTCATATGAATTACGCTATCATCGATCAGAAAACAAAACAATCCAGTTCACTATAAATTCAATCTAAAATTATGGCTCTAACAAAAGTAACATTCGTAAACCCATCATGGCTGGACCATTGCTCGCGAATCAGAGCTTAAAGTTTAAATCTGGACATAACCTTCAGGGCGTCGAACTGGACCGTCGTTGTAAATCGGCTTTAAGTACGCCCAAGTGTGTCATTAGACGCGCCATTTTTAGCTAATCCACCGGCACGACGGTGCTGCTTCCGCCGGTCCTTCGTGGAAACGTCCTCGCGATCAGTTTTCCTGGAGAATTCTCTGCTCTGCGGAACTGAGTTCGCGAAATCGCGCGAATTTCTGCGAAACGGTGGGTGCCAGGACAGTCGAAACGTTTTCGTAGAAATGCTCGCTCTTTAATTCGGGATAATACGAATGAAAGTCGTACCTCGACTTGGATCTTCCAGATTCGCGTCGTTATCTAAGTATTTATGTATGTACAGTTGCTCACAAAAGTATTCGAACGCTTGCTGCAGCAATTTTATAGAATGACGGTGTATATGTTACTTTAACAAACAAAAAATATTTTAACAAAAATATATTGGCTTTTTATAGAGCTTGGTAGTGGCATCAATTTACGTAAACGATGGAAACTTTTGCGTAAGACTTAATAGCATGAAATGTTTCCCTCGATTTACGTTTTTTTTGAACTTAAGTTCGCTACTTTAGAACCAATTAGACCCAAACGCGAGGTACAACTGTAACAGGAACGAAAACGTATCGACTTTTTCGAACATTTCTTTCAGAGAATCTGAATTAATGATCCGATCATTCGATGAAATCGGTAACATCTGTAGAACTATCATTAATCTTTATTATAATTAATAATAATTATTAAAATTAAATATATAATGATTAAATATTATATATCTAAATATATAATGATTAAATATTATATATATCTAAATATATAATGATTAAATATTATATATATCTAAATATATAATGATTAAATATTATATATATCTAAATATATAATGATTAAATATTATATATATCTAAATATATAATGATTAAATATTATATATATCTAAATATATAATGATTAAATATTATATATATCTAAATATATAATGATTAAATATTATATATATCTAAATATATAATGATTAAATATTTTATATATCTAAATATATAATGATTAAATATTATATATATCTAAATATATAATGATTAAATATTAAATTAAATATATAATAATTATTATTTTATATATTACTTATTTTTTCATAGTAATTATATTATATAGATATATAATTATTTCTTAATTATAGTGATTAGTAAAGCTTCAATGAATTCATATCTATTGTTCTTGCGGACAATTTGAATTCAGTTTACTTTTTTCTTCGTTTAATTGGAAAATATTTAATTGGTTTATTACAGATGTGACCGATATGCAAATGATGATTCTTAGATTCTAATTGCTCGCGTCTTTCGTTTAATTATTGGAGTGGGTTTTTGTGATCGTCAATGTTCCACGTTCTCGTTAAACCGAACTGGCAGATCGATTCCAGCCGAGGTGGCCGAAGACGATCCGATTTTAATACGGCGACAGAAGGAAGGACGTTAATTAAGGAAATTACCGGTCGCTTCTTCCTTCGATTTTCTATCTCGAAATTGATCCTAACTTGATCCTCCACCGAGTTTCTTAAACGGATGATCCTGGTAATCATCGGGTACCTTATCGAGACGATATTTCACGATATTAAAGGCTCCATGTACTTTTAATCCTTTTTTATTATTTACTTCGGTAATAAGGAAAGCAAATTGAATTCTGATAGAAGAAAATTCTACGTGTACACATTGAGATATATGTATGGTATCTTAATAGTCCGATTTTGCAATAAAATATTTCTTTCAGATTCAATAGAATTTTTCAAGCTCATGAGATTTTTTTGTAATTTAACATTTAACACGTAAAATATGAATATGTGGATTAAATAACATTTAAAGTATAGAATCATCGAAATGTAAAATTAAAGATAAATATTAACACGTAGAATTTTTTCACGTATAACATTGAAATCATAAAATTTGTAATTTTATTTATTTTTCATCCCATGCTATCTTATTTTTATCCTTATTTTTATTATTTTGTAATAATCCAGTTATTTATTTAACGTTTTTTTTTATATATATAAACGTTCGTTTATTGCTAAATAAATAAATAAATAAAAATTTTACACTTTAATATTCAAATTTACAAATACACTATAACATATACCGTATATATTACTGTAACACTAATACAAATCATTAATCGTACATTTTATGAGATACTGCATAATCAAAAGTACATGGAACATCTTAGCGTTACAGCTACAAAAGAGGGAAAAATAAATTTTTTGAAATCGTTATTTCACACGGTTGCTCTGAAACATGACCGTTCTGCTCAAAACTAAAACGATCAGGAATGTCGAACGGCGACGATGATTGTACTCCGTCCGACGAGACGAGACAGGGAGATCACGTGATCGGTGCTGCGGCTGCAGCTAGATTGCCGCCTCTCAGGGGCCCACTCGTAGCAGACCCTTACCGACGGTCGGTACAAACAAGCCTAGGTGAAATTTTAACCCTTTTAACCTATCTGAACGTATATAATAATTAGATTGCGGATTTTTATGCGCTTATGGGAAACTGAAGTATGCAAAAAAAGCTCAGAATGCACATAGTATGCAAGAATATACAAAATATCCGAGGTAAAGTGTATATTATAATACTTAGAACAGCCATACTCCACCATTTTGGGCCATAACTGTACTATACCGAATAATATAATAATACAGGAAATAAAACTGAAAATCTAAATGTATTTAAGCGTTCGTTTAATAATTAGGGTGATGTTTTACGTTTAGACAATGAGCAAGACTGCCTCAGATCGTACATAAAAGCTCGGAGGGCCGCAAATTAAATATGGCTGATTTAGAACGTCGAATAAATTTTTATTCAGATTCCATTTTTTTGAACGGTCACAAATTAAGCATGGCTGATTTAGAACGTCGAATAAATTTTTATTCAGATTCCACTTTTTTTGAACGGTCACAAATTAAGCATGGCTGATTTAGAACGTCGAATAAATTTTTATTCAGATTCCATTTTTTTGAACGGTCACAAATTAAGCATGGCTGATTTAGAACGTCGAATAAATTTTTATTCAGATTCCACTTTTTTTGAACGGTCACAAATTAAGCATGGCTGATTTAGAACGTCGAATAAATTTTTATTCAGATACCATTCCTTGGGATACACTTTTGAAAATACAAATTTGCAATCTGAAAATCCGCAGTCTAGTATTGTAATAACGAACGTCTTTAAGTATTGGCTCTTGTTTCAAAGTGAATTGAAAGCTTTCTATTTTTTTAATATTTTGAGCCAGTTAAAATTGTGCATTGGACTTGTCCTACTCGACCACGTGCCTGTTGCCCGATCTCTTATCTCGTCTCGTTGGAATCGGAACCATCCGACGCAGGTTCGCACAGAAAAAGAGAGGTGAGAAAAATAAAAGCAGAGGGGGGGGGGAGGGTGGCAACAAGACGTTCCCGCGAAAAATGCAAGCGCAATCAACATTCGCAGAGTGTGATCACGGTGTGGCGAGAAAAAAAAGAAGGGGGGGGGAGGGTCGATCTCGCGAGAGTGGACGGAAGGTCTGATTGATTCGTTGGTCTGCTCCAAAAACACAACGCACACTCGAACTGGCACAGATGGGGGGGGGGGGGGCGGGAGGGGGACTCTTAAAAATCGTGGGTCGAACGAAAAAAAGTATCCAGCCACGTTCACCGGGTGGAGCGAAAATAAAACGTGCGACAGGGTTAACGTAGTTCCTTCGACAGACATCATTATTGTATCGCTCGCTCGCTTTCTCATCTTATTTTATGCATTACAGGTGGAAGAGAACCCGAAAATGTCGAGTCGGGTCGATCCCGGAAAAGAAACTTTTGCGAAATCATTGCGGGAATCGAAATTCCAGAAAGGATCACAATTATCGAATCTGAGAGTGTTTCGATTAAAGTGACTCTCGAAGCGCAATTGGATTTTCAGGATTTCGAAAATTTTGACTTTGTTGGGATCCCCGAAAGTATTTCGAATTTCAAAAATATCGAGATTTCCAAAAAACAGATTTTTGAGATTCCTTGGGGTTCTTGAGAGTCGAAAGATTATAAAAGATGGAATTTGGGGTAAAACTAATAATTGTATGGAAGCTGTTCACGTGCCAGAGCGATTAACACCATTTTTAGAGGTTATTCGAGTTTTAGCTGAAGGGTTCTTTGGTATTTCGAAATTTTTGAAGATTTTCCTCGAAAGATTTAGAGTTCTCGAAATTATCAAAAATTTCGACAATCTTGAATCCTGACAAAATTGACAAACCTGACTCGATATTTTCGGATTCTGGCATATCTCTAATTACAGAACTTTCGCATTTTTCCCGTTTCAATTTAACCCATTACGTACGAGACATTGCATAGTTTTGCCTTGTCCGGTCATTCGACAGAGGAAAGGGCTCAGATCGGTGTAGGGAGTTTCGTATTCATCTTGGTTCTTGGTAGAGCATGTGTCCTGTTTCTTTGGTTCATAGATTTCATCTACAGGCCTGGGGAACTGGCCCATTCGTGCCCCTCCAATTCAGCAACCCCCATTATCTGACCCATTAGGTCCCACAATGATCATTTACAGTGGAGTTCTGTTTAATTCTTTCCACCACCTAGATTCTTTATTCACATAAACAGGGGTTCGTATGAATAGACTTCAACGAATATTTGCTTCTAAAGAGTTCAGTTGATTAACAACTAATAAAATTACAGTTGTTATAAATGGAGTTCCACTGTATAATGTAGATGTTAACCTAAGAGTCAAACTGTATTAAGTCACACTTTGCAAATTTTAGAGCAGAACGAATCGAAAATCAAAATCCTTTTATACTATTTAGTTTAAACAATTTAGAGTGAAATAATTCTTATTATTGAAAGAGTGACAAACTTTATGCAGGTGACATGCAAAATGTAATACCATGTGGAATAAAAAAAATTTTATTACACGATAGAAGATAAATATAACAATTTGGGAGAATGTGTCATATTTATTAATAATAATTTTGGAAAATGGTAGACTTCATACAGTTTGGCTCCAGGGAATAAATATGTAGCGCGTACAGTAGCGGACAAAAGTTTAACACCAAATAAATTTGTAAGAAATACTGGAATAAACAGAATTCGTGTTCTGTACTCATCAATAAATAGTATTTTATTCCAGTAACAACAAAAATGAGACGTGTACACATGTTCTGTATCGTTTACTTTATTTTATTTTATTTACTTGTACATAATCCATACCTTTCGGTTTTGCATGATTTCCGGCTCCACTTTTTCTTAGTAATTAACAATATTGAACCTTAATCTAACCTACACATTCAACATATTTTTCCACCTTATTCTACACATGTTCTGTATTGTCTTCTCGTCTTAAACATATGTCCGCTACTGTATGCTCTTGTATACAGGGTATTCGGACAAAACTGGGAGAAAATTGAAGGGGCAACTCTATGCAACATTCTAAGACGAAAATCAAGAGTAACAATATTGCGTTGGACGCTTTGTTTATGAGTTATAAGCAATTTTACAGCGGAGCATCACCGTGCAGCTAGCGACGTTACCTACCGTGTCGTCCGATTGCCTGCTCTCAGGCGTAAAGTAGCCCGTATCTTTAGTTGCTTATAACTAATAAACAAAGCGTCAAACGAAATTTTTTTACTCTTGATTTTCGTCTTAGAATGTTGCATAGAGTTACCCTTTCAATTTTCTCCCAACTTCGTCCGAACACCCTGTATGTATCGTGGTGAAGCAAATGGCGGACCAACGATGGAGATAGTGCAACCACGGCGACGTTCCCCAGACTTGTCGTAGTGTAATAGCTGGAATGGAACTGGGACCTGTACGTAATGTGTTAATTCGTGGCTCACCATGAATATATTCTGACGTAAGCGTATCACACCGAAAACGGAACAGCCCTGATACTATCATCTCAGGGGCCAACAGACCTAACCTAGTATTCTCATAGATGGCTCTCTGAACAGAGCTACTATAACCTGACGTTTGCCTTTCCTTGGCACAGAAATTATTCCTTCCTCACCTAGCCTTCTGTAACCTAGCAGGACATTCCAACTTGGCCAGACCTTTAGGACTAACGAAGCTTGGGTAGCCAAAACTGAACTTTCCTGAAGTATAAAGGGTAAAAGAGTGGTGAACAGAGGGACTTGGGGGATACCTTCAACTGCTAAGCAAACGATCGTAGCGATTCAACCAGGGGAAACGAAGATAAACGGGTTGCCAACCGAAAATGCTGTAGAACGATGGGAACCAGTGCATTCACCTTCAACTAATTGACTGTTTGCTAATTTTGCTCGGTCAAGCAATCATGTAGCCCATTTTTCTCGAGAAAACTGTTGATGTTTCATTTAACGTGGACGTATATGAGATGTACAGTACAGAATTTACCAAGAGACACCATATATGGTCCTGATGACCTGATCGAACCGACCAGAGAACGCTTCCTCCAAAAACGATAGTTGGAATTCACATCGATTGGTTTTCAGATCTACTGCATGGTCGACGTAATCGGTTGGAGACCGGCTCGGACACGGAAGATCGAGCCAGGAGGACTTCCGATCGAGGAGAGACTACTTACCTACCGCTAACGAGACCCGAGCGGCCGATGGGGACGTCTATCGACCGGAAATGCTCGAGAAACCATCGTCGTGAACGGAAATGTTAACCCTTTGCACTCGAGAGGTGACTGTTAGTCGTCTATAACGATAGTAACTTCAACAATTTTCCAATTCGAAATATTTACTAAGATTCGCCTATATTAAACGGCATTTAGTTTAGTTAAGTAATATATTAAAATTTACAGATATGACTATTTAACCTCTGAGTTTGACTAATAAACAAATTAACAAAAATCTAAAAATTTCTGTAACTATCATTTTGTGACTAATAGTCACCTCTCGAGCGCAAAGGGTTAATGGTACAAGCTCCCCAGTCGGCTTAATGCATGTACGTGTGTGCGTGTCTGTGTTTCGTTTTCCTTCACTTTTACACCTGACTGTACCGGACAGATTCACACCTGTTTGTGTATCGTACAGAGCGTTCCAAAAGTATGTGGGCATAACTTTAGGATTGAATGTACTAAAACAAGAAAGTAAGGTTTGTACAGGTGTACAGTCACTACAAAAAGTATTCATATATTCCAATACTTTCTACTGTTCATATTGTTTAATCAAATGAAATTTAATTCTTATAATACCAAAGTTATAGAATTTAATGTACTTGATCCTCATTAATTCAAAGATGTATGCGATGATAAAAATTAGGGTGTACAGTAACGGACAAAAGTTTAGGACTATGGGAGGACAATGTAAAATATTGTTTTATAGCCTGCATATATTTTCTGTACATTCATTTTTATTCTTATTATGATGGAACATTATTTATTAATTATCATAGAATATAAATTTTGTTTATCATGCTATTCCTTATAAATCAGCTTAATTTCGTTGACTCGTTTGATCTTAAACTTTTGTCCGCTACTGTACGTATGCTTTTCGTAGCCACTACGTATTCCACATGACCTTGTTTCTGAATTGCAGCTGTTTTTCAATTTTTTTTTTTTTCACTAAAATCATTTAGTCCTGAATTCAGCACATATTGCTGTGAAAGGTGTCGTTGCTCTCTATTCTAAACTCTCGAAATTGTTTAAATATTTATATAACTATCTATTTCGATCAAACAATACACGTTTGTGTAATTTCATTGTTCTACTGTTTTCAGTAAGTATATTTCTGCGAGTGTCTGCGTAGATAAGGGTCCCAGTGTATTACTTTACCCGGAAGCCTGCAATGCTGTTAAGACGACCCTGAACATAATTAACCCTTTCGTTACCGGGGATGAGATATCTCGCCACCACAATGTCGCTTAAGCGACGCTATGAATGAGGTATGTATTTCGTGTTGCAATTTCTGTTTACGTTAAGTGTTACGTAGAAACTGTCGTTACGAATTAAGTCAGAAGAAAAAGAGTCTAAGAGTCTCGTTTAAAGTGTTAAATAAACATTATTAAATATTTCAAGATAAACAGAATATTTTATTCGTAGCAGAAATTGTTGGATATCTCATCCATAGTAAACTCAATCAAAATTAAAAAGGTACTGTTTAACCCTCAATGGGCCGAATTTTTGTGTTAAATATAAAAAAAATTGATGGAACGGAAAGTCGACAATTATAATCCTATATATGCAGATAAAAAGAAATTTTCGAGTTTAAACAATTTTACGTTATAGAACATTATATAATTAATATATATATATATACGCCATCTCATAAAAAAAAAAAACAAATTATTTGTTAAAATGTCAATAAATTAGCAAGCGACCTGAAAGTCACACGGGTCCATAAAGGGTTAAATTTCGTTGGCAAATTTTTTAAATACAAAATTATTCGTAAGAATGCCTGGAAAAATAAAAATGGTTGCAAATTGATAAACAAAGCCACATCCTGCACACGTGAACCTTTTTCCTAATTTTTTTGTAATCAATGTACCTTTGAAATTATACCCACGTATTTTTAACGACTCTGTGTATAGTTCAAATCGAAAAAAATAAACGAGCCGGTGATTATGTGCAAATGATCTAGGTGAAAAATTTTTTCTAACATTTGTATCATCATTTTTTGTAATTTGGTTCATTCCCATTGATAAAATAATCTCTTTTAAATTTTGTCACTTAGAGTACTTTCATAATCATCAGCACAGATAAGAAAGTAACCAGAAGGAGGAACCATCAGATGGTCGCATGTCTGACAGGTGGCGATGGGTTCGAAAGTTGAAATTAGTTGAAATATTGTTGTTTGGGCTTGTAGATCGAGCTTTAGCGAATTGCTGATGGAGATCTGTCTTTAATTGATAGTCCTCTAGGAAGTCTTGAAAGTTTCTTGGGAAAGCAATTATGAAAACGTTTAATCGTGAGATTTTCTTATCTATTTTAGTTTGATGATGTTTAATTAATTAATTAAGTCTCGCGATACCAGGCACTTCTTTGTTGGTTGGACAACATTTAGGAGAACGGGGCTATTTTACGTCTACCTGATAAAATTTTAAGTTCCGAATGCGATTAGGAATGAAAAACAATACTCTGTTCGATTTAAAAATATGTATGCTTATTTATAATTACAAATTAGACAGAGAGATTGTGTTAAATTAAATTAAAAATTAGATTAAATATTTACAACGATTAATGTAGCAAGCAATTAATTTGACTACAAACTATTATTTTAGCTGAAGTTTGCAAAACAGTAATGAGGTGGACACTTTTATATAGTTTGTACATTGGTTTCACGTAAAGTACAATATAAGAGCTGGAAGTGCATTTTAACAGAATTAAAAAATATGTTCATGTAAAGAATTTCTTTGAATTTGCATAAAAATATAAAGTTCACCTGTAATGTTTAAGAAATAAATTTTATTTTACAAATTTAGTTGCAATATATTGTAAAAATATAAATTTTAATTAGAAACCGTATTTTAGCAAATCTTTTGATAAATTAAATGGTCCAAAGCTCCATCTGTGAACTTTATTTCAATAGCCATTCAAATTTCCCGCGCGGTTCCAGTGTTGCCATCTAGCGGTAAATCCCACGACATTTAACGTGCGGGAAAACACTTAGATTCAAAAATTTAACACAAAACACCCATCGCCACGAGCCAGGGGAACGTAAACTGATCGGTGTACCAATGGCACAATTGTGACACAGAAAGAGAGACAGAGAGATATCGGAAGACAGACATAGAGGGGGTTATTAGAGACTTTAGTTACAGAAAAGAAATTGGAACAATCGGGATTCGAGTAACAGCCACAGGGTGTCACTGTCAATTGGTACAAATATACTCAGGTACAGTACCATTCATAAGTATTCGAATGGTTTCCCAAAAAGGGAAAAATGAGGTTAGCTTGTGGTGGATGATATTTATTTTTTGTATTTGTCGTATATTATTATCATACGTTAAAATCCACTGTACGATAATCATAATAATAACATTTTTAATAATAATTAATTCGAAAAAGATCAAAATAATACTGTGAAAAAAATCTACAATGATTTCTTCGTTTTATTTCTAACTATAACGTAAGGTTAGAATCCCACCAAAAGACATTTATCGAGTAAAAACATTTGAACAGATGTTAAACCGTATTTGCTGTCCAAAATGTTACCATTATAACGATTAGAAATTAAATTTCAAAATATAATTGCCATACATAACGAATACAAGCAACAAACATCAGTGCCTATCGATAAAATCCATCCCAAACCCCCCATTCACATTTATCGTGTACTTATGAGCGGTACCGTGCATAATCGAGCGGACGGAAAACGAGATGTGTGCGTATGTGTGGGCTGTATAAACGTGAGACAAGTTCATCTTTCTTTCGGGAGACCCGCCATCTTGTGCTCCGCCATCTTGTGTAACCATAACCATAACCATAAAAGACACGAGAGGGCGTTGGACACTGGTTCCGACGAAAATTCTATCCGGTCGAGGAGAGGCTCGATTTTGAACGGCACTTGGAGCACACCTCGAC
The DNA here is from genome assembly GCA_033822845.1 of Tetrapedia diversipes. NCBI lineage: Eukaryota > Metazoa > Arthropoda > Insecta > Hymenoptera > Apidae > Tetrapedia > Tetrapedia diversipes. The sequence goes on from JAOPTO010002281.1 coordinate 248,733, forward strand.
CTGGACACATGTTCAAACGTTCGTGTGACTGTCCTCGAACAACGGAAGGTCGTCCACCGACGACGTGAGGGCTTCAAGTCACAGCTGCTCCCTTTCTCGTCTACATTTGTCTCTGCTTTCCAGCGAACGTGCACAACACACACATGGGCTTGCACGCTCTTTAACAGCTCCCGTCGAGCTGCTTTCTTCGTCTTCACCTCCTTCGGTGTGTCTCCCAATTTCGTGCGTTTTAGCGTCTCGCGGAGGACATGTTGCCGCGATACCCGACGCGTTTCCACCACGCGACGAACAGGGACGGGGGACAAGTGACGCGGACGGTTCCGCGAAACGTGGCGGTTCCGTGGATCGAGGTCTCTACGCGAACGTGTTACGCGCAGGGAACAACGGGGGGAGGGTTCTTCGTCGTACAACCCCAACGTGACAATTATTTATCGGTGGAGAAAAGAAACGTTGCAACGAACGGCGACGCAAAGCTGTAACACGGACAGACAGAGCGCGGCCATAGAGAGGCTCAAGGTGGTACAAGTGAACAAAAAGTATGTACAGTGGCTCCAAAAAGTATTCGTACACTGCACTGTAAGGAAATTCATCTACTTCTGAAATTCTGATTTCAATGAAACTTTATGCGTGCACAGAGCATGGTGTGTCCTGCGTGGTGCCATTTTTTTGGCGGCAAAATATCTTTTAAGGGGGCTCATAACGAATCTCAAAGTTTCAGCGATTTTTCACGCTTCGAATACAAGCTTTAACTGTGTTCTTTTTTTTATGGCAGGGCGATAGAGTATTAAAAATTAAACATTTTCGATTTGAAAGTACCATTACAAAGTTATATTTAAAAAATCACAGAAAACTCAGAAACTTCAAAGCTAGTTTCACTCCTTCAAAATGGCGTTTAGATGAAAACAAGAGATTAATTCTTACGTATACTATTACGATCTATATGCCCACAAAGTTTTATCAAATACTCCTATCAGGTTCAGAATTTCAGGGTTGAACGAATTTATTTGTGACACAGTGTACGAATACTTTTTGGAGCCACTGTATGTATGTACAGTGGCTCCAAAAAGTATTCGTACACTGCACTGTAAGGAAATTCATCTACTTCTGAAATTCTGATTTCAATGAAACTTTATGCGTGCACAGAGCATGGTGTGTCCTGCGTGGTGCCATTTTTTTGGCGGCAAAATATCTTTTAAGGGGGCTCATAACGAATCTCAAAGTTTCAGCGATTTTTCACGCTTCGAATACAAGCTTTAACTGTGTTCTTTTTTTTATGGCAGGGCGATAGAGTATTAAAAATTAAACATTTTCGATTTGAAAGTACCATTACAAAGTTATATTTAAAAAATCACAGAAAACTCAGAAACTTCAAAGCTAGTTTCACTCCTTCAAAATGGCGTTTAGATGAAAACAAGAGATTAATTCTTACGTATACTATTACGATCTATATGCCCACAAAGTTTTATCAAATACTCCTATCAGGTTCAGAATTTCAGGGTTGAACGAATTTATTTGTGACACAGTGTACGAATACTTTTTGGAGCCACTGTATGTATATATGATAGAGGGACAAGAGAGTCAGTCGCTTATTGAAACTGACAAAAAAACGACGACGAGACGCTTGGTTTCTTTCATTTTTGTACAAGGATCACACGAGCTGTGGGTAATTATATGGAGGTGTACACATATATATACGTATGTAAATATATATATATATATATATATGTATTAAATAAGATACCTAGTATGAAAAAAAAAAACGGTGCTTGTTTTGTATAAGAAACAGTTGTAAACACTCACATAGACCTCTTCCCATTGCGAGACATACCGCACCAGTCTTGACAACCGTAGTAACCTAACGAGCGACAATAGTTTCGCAAGCCTGAGGATCCTGAGAGCACGGCCAGCATGCAGGATCTGGAAGGACTCGCTGAAGTCCTGAAACTGATCAGTTTGGACGGTTATACGGTGTGGGAAAGCTTGGAACAGGCAACGGAAATCACGAAAAACAAGATTTCACGTGTGTTTAACCGTTTGTACTCGAAACGCGATTTTTCTTTTACATTTTTTTCAAAAAATTTTCAATTTCCAAGTTGAGCATTGAAATCAAAGTAGAATTCACTTATATTCGTACTCGAGAGGTGACCATCATTAATCAGATGACAGTTTTGCAAATTTGCTGACAGAAAGGGTTAAATAATCGTATATGCAAATGCTGTGCATTGCTTAAGTTGTTGTAAGTCAAATGGTGTTCGATATAAGTGAATCTTGGTAGATATTCTGTACTTGGAAATTTTTGTGATTGGTACTGTTGGACAGCTAATTTATATACTATTGAACTATTGGACAATAATAAAAGGTCCAATAACTGTTGGACTTTTCGAATGCAAAGGGTTAAAATTCGTTTAATCTAGTTAAGCAACAGTGAAACTTTTGGATTTGACTGTTTGCATTCGTTGATTTTTGAAAGCATCATTCAATGTGGAGAATTGTCTTTACATTGCAAAGGATCAGTGCATGTAAATTGTTCAGTTTACTAGGCATTATAAGTAAAATTGGACAGGTTCGTTAAAAAGTGATGATGTTTCTTACGTTTGCTTAGGGAAACCCCAATATCACTAATAAGATAGAGTTACGGTAACAATTATAACAGTTTTATAACAATTATAACAAACTTTAACAATTATAACGATAGACAATTATAATAAACTTTAACAATTATAACGATAAACAATTATGCCCTTCATTCCATGCTTAATCAGCATACGGACACTTTCTTAATTGACTGTACACGAAATTGCTGAGTATCTCGTCAAGACTCGAACTTGAACGGATTAATTACACAAATCGAGTTCGCGTAGAAACTAAAACACTGCCAACGAATTAAAGCAAGGGACACGTACACGGTGGGGTGCGAATAATTAATATGCACTTACTTGATTAAATATGAGGAAAATGTAGTCTAGTGGTATGGAGGAAATGAGGTCGAGAAAGAACCAAGTCCTGAGGTAGTGTTTCGCGATTAACTTCGGATCCAGGATCACTTGTTCGGCGTTATCCTGTTGCATTATACCTGATGGAAACGCAAACGAAGTTTCATTTAAAAAAATTTGAAACCTATCAGAAAAACAAAATAATTTTTAAGTATTGCTTATGATGGAAGATCTTAAAATTAAAATTCACTTTAATTACTGTTTACTTAAATTCCGAGCATTACGAATCATAAAATTACAAAAAGCTCCCTAGGTACAATTAAACTATCAATTTATTATTTATTTATTTATTTATTTATTACTAATAATTAAATAATTCGAACCATTTGCTCAGTTCTTCAGCTTTAGCACTTGTGAGCACCCAGGTATACTCAAGAAATATTTTCCATCTGGATATTTTATGGGTATTCGCAGATTAAACTAGATTCCAGTTAATACCACTAGTGTATATTGACCTATTATTATATTCTGTCCAAAGAGACTGGACAGAAGAAATAAACAAAAAGTTCACATGGTCGTTGTCGGGGCACCAGATTAGGTTGCCTTTCCTCAGGGGCAAATTCATAGCAGTTATACTTAATTTTAATAAGGTAAGATAAGATAACTTTATTGTTTTCCCTATGGGATTACAAGAGAGTTCTGTTCCTTTATATTCTTCTTATTTTCTCACCTCGCTTATTCCTTATATAAAAATTAAATTAACAAAAAATAAAATAGAATTAAATTAAAATTAACAATAAGTATAAAAAGAAAAATTCCAGTATAATCCTTTCAAATCCTAAGTTCCTTCTCTTTAGCTTTCTTCTGAGCCTTCAACCCTATCATATCACTCTTCCCCTCCCCTTCTCCACTTGAGTTCCACCAACCATGCCTCTCCCTCTCCCTACTTAATTTTAATATTATCGGTTTATTGTGCAATTTTGAAAATATTCCTCGGTTGCCTTATATTCTATCTCGTCTTTTGGGATAGAGTATAGCCGTTGTACTCTTCCCATGCATTATCACGCTTCGATACACATCTATCCCCCTCCACACTCCCCCCCCCCTCTCCTACCCCCTTCACCCTTTCCACGCCTGTCCCATTTTTGGATAGGACACTCGCACCCCCTAGAACGGTGGCGCCATTAGTACCCGAGAAAGGTACATCCCTGATCGACCATAGGTCCATAAGTACGTTTAGTATGCCACACACGGAACACGATATCGGTCGACGGTCGGTAATCTGGATCAAGAATTCGCAACAATCGCGAATCGACGCGACCCACGTACTCACGGTTTAACGCGTACAATGGCTTTCATCGGGCGCGGCACGTGACCCAATTTCCCGTCGTTCCTGGGACCCAACTCGAACGCGTTTCAAATTAATCCTCCGGCAATAACGAAACGTCTAAGCCGGCACTATTCGCGTGTCGAGCAACGTTATTACCGTGGAAGAGCTCTTCCCGCATGAGGGAAGCTGCCAACTGTGGTAGCTAGTGTGCCTCGACGATGTTCTCTTCTAGGTTGTAACGATTATTAGGTCGTATGGGACGCAGAGATAGATTTAGGGACTGCCTGGGGCCTTATGGTGGAAGAGGAAACTGACTGACTTCAGTATTACAATTTTTCTTAGACCGAGAAAAGAGGATTAATCAATAACTTTATTGAAATAATAAGACTTTGGGGCCCGAAGCTTAAAGAGGACCCAAAGTTTGAAAAGAATTGATTGAAATACTGGAACTTTTCATGGCTGTACTTTTTTCTTTAGTTTAGGAATCGGAATTCCTGAACTAAACTATAAAGTAATAAGCCTTTAGGGCCTGAAGCTTAAAGAGGGCCCAAAGTTCGAAAAGAATTGATTGAAATACTGGAACTTTTCATGGCTGCATTCTGTTCTTTACTTTATAAATCAGAATTCATCACATTCTTTAATAAAGCAATAAAACTTTTGGGCCCGAAGCTTAAGGAAGGCCCGAAGTTCAAAAAAAGAACTGATCGAAATACTGGAATTTTACATGACTGCATTCTTTTCTTTAGTTCAGAAATAAGAATTCATCAATTTCTTTAATAAAATAATAAACCTTTTGGGCCTGAAACTTAAAGAGGGCCTGAATTTTGAAAAAGAAGAATTTATTTTAATACTGAAACCGTTTGTGATTGTAAGCTTTTCTTTAACTGAGAAAAGATCTATCAGATTCTTTGTTAAAATTATACCAGAGACCTTTATTGGGGCCCAAAAGCTCAAATAAGGACCCAAGATCGAAAGGGCCTCTATTTGAAATACTGCAACTTTTCGTGGCTGTATTCTTTTCTTTAATTTAGAAAACAGGAGCAATTAAGTTTTCTATTAAGGCCCGCAACTCAAAAAGGGCCCAAGGTTCGAAAATAAAAGTTCTTTATCCCCAATAACTAATACAGTACCCCCAAAAAGTATTCTCACCCTATCTGTACCCACATTTTAATCAAATTCAATATTTTACTCTCATAATATCAAATCTATATACCCTCCCACAAAACACTTAAACTTGAACACTTATTAATTCACAAATAAATACGAGAAAAGGAATGGTATGCAAACACTTTTTGTAGCCACCATAAAGAACGAAAGCGTGGAATTTAGAAATGTTGAAAATACCCTCCGCACTTTAAAAACATTCTGTTTTCTCTGATTCATGGAATTTGATTAAAGAACAATCTCCTCTACAGCGATTATCTCCCTCCAAAGTTGTTCCCCGTTATTCAAATCAACTTTCACGAGGCGCAATTAGATCTCCCGGTCCCGGATCGGAATGTAACGTCATAAAAACGTAATCGACTTGAATGAAAGCCGCGATTTTCCGAGCCTTCACGCTTTTGTCCGTCCCGTTTCTCCCGACAGCGGCCTCCCCTTTAATGTCAACAATTAGAAGCTCCTCCCTTTCAAACTTCCCCCGAGCTTTCTCGAGACGGTGACACTCTGACGCTATCTCAAAGGAGGCTGCAGCTCAAAGCACCTCACAGCGATATTACTTAATCGTGACTGGATAAAAAAGGAGAAATATGTTTCGGCAAACGAAAAACTTTTCGGACGAAACAGGTTTCCGAAAATTATTTCCGATGAAAGTATTTTCGATTGTTTGGCACAACACGTAAATTATACATACATTTTTATGCACTTGTGGAAAATTTAAATGTGGGGGGAATATTTAGGAAGGGGGGTAGATATTGAGTTAACAATTTTTTAATTCAATGCGGAAAGTATGGAAGATATTTTAAATCGAGTGTACATTATAATAGTTAAAGAGTGAAATGAATCTCTATTACAGAGAAAAGATTAATAATTACACTGTAAACAATGCTTAATAATAATTTAAAAAATTGTAGTCATTTGTTTATAATGTACTACCTTTGATCATTTTATTTTATCTTATAATACTGTATTTACTGTTCTTCTATTTCTTAACTTTTAACTTTAAACTTGTTTATTTTGTTGTACATGGTATCTTATATTCTGAATATTTATTTTTACAATAAATACAATGAAAATTGTGAAAGAAATAATTCCAACACATTTTTGTAATTGTATAATATACATCCTTTTTAGTGTATGTGGTCTAAACAAAAAATGATTGTCCAAATAGGATTTATTAATTAATTATATACCATTTATATTACTATAATTTGCAGCAAATGAAATGTATAGTATTAATAGAGAATTATAAATAAAGTGTATAATTTAAATAAAATAGATTATATACCATTTATATTACTATAATTTGCAGCAAATGAAATGTATAGTATTAATAGAGAATTATAAATAAAGTGTATAATTTAAATAAAATAGATTATTTAATTTACAGTTTAAGTTAAAATATGTATAATACTATAGATACTGTGGCACATACATAGTTTAAATACAACAGTATTATAAATGTATTGTATATGTGTGATTTAAACGTAACATTATAAACAGTATGCCTACACTTTATTAAAATAAACTGTAAGTATTACAATTTATGGTCTACAATATTGTATGAATATTTTCTGACGATCCTATTGTTATCTGAATTTCAATGGCGGAACAGAAAATTGTTACTGAAGGATATTCGGTAGCTTTGAAATCTTTTTAATGCCTCGAAGCATAAAGATGAACTCCGGGAACGTTTCAGCTTACAAACATCTGCACGAAAGGATTACCGCTTTAGGCATCCGTGACGGGTCCAAAACTTTTGAATAGTGTTCTGAAACTTTCCTTCGCGGAATTGATGAAAAAAGTGGAACACCTAAATATTGTAAATGCACTATAAACCTTGTCCAGAAATAATACCGTAACGGTGCTTCCATTTCTTTAGTAAAAATTGGTCAACGTATTATCTTTTGCTGCAAATTATACACCTTTGTGTTAGAAAAAACTGTAAAAGTTCATCAAGACCATTTATTTATAACAAATATCATGAAAAAGTCTAGCTCTTGTTTTTTTATGATTTCAGTGAGTATTTTTGTACAAACATAATTGTTGAAGAAACCAGATCTTAAATAGAGATTCATTTCATCTTTTAAATGAATAATTTTAATAGAATAGAATATTAATTTTAATTTAAATATGATAATGTCTACTTTAATCTGAATATTCTGAATATTTTTGAATATTATATGCATCTTGTGCTTTTTTGGACATTAAACATTTACAATAAATACATAAGTATTCACAAATTGATTAATTTATAAGGGTAGCCAATCATGTCAACTGAGTTTTAATTAACGTCATTTATTACCATTTCAGAAGACTGAACAAGAGATTTAATCCTCTCAAATAGAACAGGTATAACATATGTTCTCTCTGAGTTATATGTACATGAGCTTGTATGCATAAGCCACAGTGAGTTAATTTGCATTTCTAACACAGATACTGAGATTCAGAAATTATTTCATTTAACATGAAATAATTGGAATAAGATGAACTGTAAATCACTATAAAATTATTATAAAATAACTTTCAGTCAAATAAGATGATTTAGAGCAGTATGCAAAAGTATTAGATCACCTTTGTGGTTAATTTCAAAATGATAATTCAGAAATAAACCTCATATGAGGTTTCAAATATTTAAATAAAAAAAAAGAAATAATAATAAGTACACATTTAAGAAATATTTTTAGATACTAAATATTAAAAATTAATCTGAATTAATGTAAATTAATTTTCAGGTATTGTCTTCATTTTATTAAATATTTATAGATTCATTTTGATCAAGAACTCTTTCTTAAATATTAGAATAAATCTATAAAACACACATACATATGTGAGATTATTTAAAACAAGCTAGAGAAGATGAAAAAGTTAACAAATAAAGAAAATAAGAGTTAGGTACTATTAAAAAGCAGCTAGTAAATATGAAATGTATTTAACTAAGCAATTATTCAATAATTCTCTGAAAAGAAATAATCTTATGAAACAAGCAATGGAAATGACATAAAATACAGATTATTTAAAATTGATTAACATTTCTTGATAGAAGTAATAATTTCTGATTAAAGAATTCTTAATTCTTAATGAAGAAACTAAAACAACAGTGGTCATTTAAAAATTTTTATTAAATGACCCAAAACTTTTGCACAGTACTGTATAATCTGAATAGTTGTTTTCAAAGTGTTTTATTCGATTCGTTTGGCTTAATCCCGGTTTTGGCGTGATTGACCAACAAAACGTCAGGTCTTCGCGTTTTTCTTTTCGTTTCTTTTTGCTTCATCTCCATCGAACGATTTCAGCTGAATGCCTCTGAATATCTCTTTGAAAGCGGACGAAGTTTGATTGGGACGAGAAACTTTTTTCCGCAAAACCGATTCGCGTTAGCAAATATTCTTCGGCTACCTTTGATTAATTCCTTTCTTTTCTTATTTCACAAGTTTGAACACTGTTAGCGTGCATCATGGGTGCATGGCTCTTTGAACTGCTTGGAATGTCGAAAAAGTATTGATTTAATAATTTAAAGTTGATTTTACCTTTGAAAATTTACATATTATTGTTAATATGCATTATTATAATGCCATGTATTAAATTTTATGGAATTTTGTATCAAACATTATATTTTATTAATTATATTATGTACAGAATGAAGTCAAATATTACTAATAGATGATAATAATAATATTAATAAAAATATATATATATTATTGGTATAATATAATTAATACTACACAATATTATTATTGTAT
>JAOPTO010002282.1:0-39238 GCA_033822845.1 Tetrapedia diversipes
CCGGTACCGTAGTCGTGCACTTTTCCCCTAGTAGAACGTCGCGACTCGTTGCGAGTCGGTCTACGGCCCGAGAGGGCGCCCGATTCGTCGCCATGCACGCACGCGACACAACGCCTGTCGCCCGGCCGGCTGCACGACGATACCCGCACAGTATCGGACACTACCGATCCGTTCTCGAATGTGTGTGCGTGACATCCGCCGCAAGCTCGGTTAGCTTCAACCCGGAGATACGGACATGATGCCGCCCCTGTGCATGACCAGCAGTAAGCAGGCAATGTCCGTGGACTGGCCAAGCTCTGAATTACAGGTCGGCAACGCTACTGCTTTGGGTACTCTCAGGACCCGTGTTGAAACACGGACCAAGGAGTCTAACATGTGCGCGAGTCATTGGCATCCATAAACCTAAAGATGAAATGAAAGTGAATGTCAGCCTAAGCGTCGACCGGAGGAGGATGGGCAGAGTTACGATGGTGCGCTCCCGGGTGTCTCGTTCTCGGTACGAGGATAGGCGCCCACAGAGCGTACGCTATGGCGATGGTGAACTATGCCTGGTCAGGATGAAGTCAGCGGAAACCCTGATAGAGATCTGTAACGATTCTGACGTGCAAGTCGATGGTCGGTACTGGGTATAGGGAGGAAAGGCTAATGGAATCATCTAGTAGCTGGTTCCCTCCGAAGTTTCGCTCAGCGTAGCTGGTATTCGTTTGGAATGCTGACGAGCCTCATATGGTAATGCGAGCGATTAGAGGCATTTGGTCGAAACGACCTCAACCTATTTTCAAACTTTAAATGGGTGAGATCTCGGGCTTGTTTGGATCAATTGCGCCACGATGTCTTGGATCAGACTGCCAAGTGGGCGAATTTGGTAAGCAGAGCTGGCGCAGTGCGATGTACCAAACGCAGAATTAAGGCTCCTAAGTTGACGCTTATGGGATACCATGAAAGGCGGTGGTTGTTTAAGACAGCAGGACGGTGGCCATGGAAGACGGAATTCGCTAAGGAGTGTGTAACAACTCACCTGCCGAAGCAAATAGCCTAGAAAATGTATGGCGCTGAGGCGTCGCGCCTATTCTCCACTGTCAGCGGCAAGTAGAACGTGAGATTCGTCCTTTGACCCTCGGGTGTGGACCTTCCTCCATGAAGCCCTGATGAGTAGGAGGGTTGCGATGGTGAGCGCAGTAGGGTCTGGGCTTGAGCCTAGCTGGAGGCGCCGTCGGTGCAGACCTTGGTGGTAGTGGCACATACTACAGCGAGACCCTGGGGGACTGATGTGAAGAAGGGTTTCGTGTGCACAGCCGTTGCACACGAGTCAGTGGATCCTAAGCCCTATGAGGAATCATATGTAGATGAGGTGTCCAAACATATATATGTATACGTATATACAGGGTGTTAATCTACCTCTGGGCTAAAATGAAATGGGGGGTACTACACGTTAAAATAAGACGGAAATCAAGAGTGACGAAATTTCGTTAAACGCTTTGTTAATTAGTTATTAGCAGTTAAAGATTGCCCAAATTAGCCAATCCGGCTGCAGCGCCGGCCATTGGGCTCGCCGCGCACAGGCGAACCCAGGACCGTATCGACATGTATTATAACGCTTACCTCGTGGGGCGCAGGGAAACTTGTTTGTCACGGGTAATTCAAAATCAAAACTTCAGTCACTTTCCAAAACGTTGAATGACATTAAACCTGCTTACTCGCAAAATCCACAAGAGCATGTCAAAACTCGCCCATTGGGATTTTCGAGTAAAAAGGGTCAATGATCTCTTAAAGCAGATAGTACACTGCCAAAAAGTGAAGCATCCACACGCATTTAAATCGCGATTGTCCCGTCCGTGAATATCCATTGAATAATACACTCGCACGGCGGTTGTCCCGTCCGCAGTGTCCAGAAAAAGGTACACAACACACGTGCACGAATCAGTCATAATTTACACCGCCACTAAAATGTAATCTTTTCTCTCTTCTTTTGCACTCTCACGACAACACCACATACGTGTGGCACAAACACACTCACAACTATATTTCGTTTAAAACTAAATAAAAAAAACTGTTATTTAAAAGAAATTAACTGTACGACACCAGGAAGATGCAACTGTAACCGAACTTCACGAGTTTTGTCATGAGACTGGCAAACGCAGTGGTCGAAATTCTTATAACCCAATCCGGGTCCTTTATGATTGTATTTTAACGTTTTCTTGCTTTCTAAATTACGAAATATGGCTTGGCTTTTTAGAAGAAACCCTTTAGAAAGAGAAAGCTGTTCTTTCGGTTAATGTTTGCTTCGTAATATTTCTATTATTCAAAATCAAACACAGTAAAAGAAAAACTAAAAAAGCGTTTCTCAAATCTATCTATCCACATGTATCACGCACTCGTAATGAACTCAGCGATAAAATCACACGACGAGAAAATAAACCACACATCAAGACAATGTTTCGTTAGCGACTGATCTCTGGTGGCGATCGAACGCAGTCGATGACAAAATAATATCAGTCCTCCAACGCAATCGTAGAGAAATCCTTCTTCCCGCGTATTCGTCAGTCGTCACTTGGTTCTGCTGTTGTTCAGCAGCGGAATTATTTTTGGACTTCTTTTAAAACGTTTTTTTAGTTCGTTCCTGATTAGAGTTAATTTCTTTTAAACAACAGTTTTTTTATTTAGTTTTAAATGAAATACAGTTGTGAATGTGTTTGTGCCACACGTATGTGGTGTTGTCGTGAGAGTGCAAAAGAAGAGAGAAAAGAATACATTTTAGTGGCGGTGTAAATTATGACTGATTCGTGGAGGTGTGTTGTGTACCTTTTTGTGGACACTGCGGACGGGACAATCGCCGTGCGAGTGTATTATTCAATGAATATTCACGGACGGGACAATCACGATTTAAATGCGTGTGGATGCTTCACTTTTGGGCAGTGTACTATCTGCTTTAAGAGATCATTGACCCTTTTTACTCGAAAATCCCAATGGGCGAGTTTTGACATGCTCTTGTGGATTTTACGAGTAAGCAGGTTTAATGTTATTCAACGTTTTGGAAAGTGACTGAAGTTTTGATTTTGAATTACCCGTGGCAAACAAGTTTTCCTGCGCCCCACGAGGTAAGCGTTATAATACATGTGGATACGGTCCTGGGTTCGCCTGTGCGCGGCGAGCCCAACAGACGGCGCAGCAGCGGATTGGCTGATTTGAGGCAGTCTTTAACTGCTAATAACTAATTAACAAAGCGTTTAACGAAATTTCATCACTCCTGATTTTCGTCTTATTTTAACGTCTAGAACCCCCCATTTAATTTCGGCCCAGAAGTAGATTAACACCCTGTATAATACGCGCAAACGCACAAACGCAAATTCGAAAGAACGAGGCAGCGTACACACGCACACCCATCCGGCGAAACGGAATCCGGTAACTATTCCGCAACCTGGGGGCAGAACCGTATACCATTCCGGACCCTCGTAATGGTGGTCGTCGGTGTAACCCAACCTGACCTGATGACGCCGTCGGGAAGTGCGGGGAGGGTCTTCTTTTCTGTATAAGCTTTCGAGTTCACTGGAAACCTCTAGCAAGGAGATAGGATTTGGAACGCTAAAATCACCGCAGTTGCGGCGGTGCTTGCATCTTCCCCTAGGACCTTGAAAATCCAGGAGAATGCCACGTGGAGTGTCGCGCCATTTCGTATTCATGTCCGCAGTAGATCTCCAAGGTAAAGAGCCTCTGGTCGATAGTTTAATGTAGGTAAGGGAAGTCGGCAAATTGAATCCGTAACTTCGGAATAAGTAGTGGCTCTGAGGAGCGGACCGTGTCGAGCTTGGTCGGGAAGCGGTTTTGGTTGATGTGCCGGGTGTAGGCGAAGCTGAACAGGAAGCGATTCGTATCGCCGCCCCCCCTACTCAGGATCCGAGCACAGTCCCGTGCCTTAGCCTCGAGCGGATCATTCTTGCTGCAAGGCTTCCGTGGTGGCTTGCTGTCGTGGTGGCTTGCTGTCGTGGTCGCTCTCTTCGGCCACCATTCAACGCTCAGATCAGAACTGGCACGGACAAGGGGAATCCGACTGTCTAATGAAAGCAAACCATTTCGGTGGCCCTTGCCGGTGTTGACGCAATGTGATTTCAGCCCAGTGCTCTGAATGTCAACGTGAAGAAATTCAAAAGAGCGCGGGTAAACGGCGAGAGTAACTATGACTCTTCGCTTGAGGTGTCGGGCCATGCTCTCATCTGGCCTAGTATCCGAGAAGATAAGTCATCCTCCTGTGATGCGTAATCGCCACTGCGAAATTGGTGATGCTGGGGTCAGGGTATAGAGGTCTACGACCACCTTCCTCCATACTGTCTGGAAACGCTCCCCACGGCCGAACTTCACATCCAACCCTTAGGTAAGGCTACGTGGTGCCGGGAAGAGGGCCCTTGTGTTGCATCTGACCCGAGCTAACGAAGGCAGCCGAAGTGGGTGTATACCCATGACAGTTCGTCAGTGGCTCTTTGGGTTAGCACCACTGGGATGCCTTTGAACTCTGCTCCACTTTACTTGTTCCTAAACCTTTGAAGAAGCCTCAATAACTCGATTGCCCTTCTGTTGACGACTCTGCGACGTCCCGTAGATTTTCCGTCGGTATATCTTCGGATTTGGATTGCTTGACCTATATTTCTTGTTAATTAGACCTACCAACGAGGGCCTTGGCGCAGCGCAAGCAGCATATCCTCCTTTGTAATCAGCCTCCTCCTAGCTCCGACGGGACATAGTCGTGTGATGTGTATTGCTCGAATTATAAGATATATGCTGGCTTACATCTGCATATAAAGCGTTCGCATGCCGTGGAGCACAACAGACAGGAGGAGCTGTTAACAGAATTTAGGGCTACCTTTACCAGAGCCAAGTGGACCGCTGCAGATGAGATGCAGATCGCGTGCCTGGAATTACGGTTATCCTAGTAGCTAACCCAAAAGAAAATTTGAATCCGTCATGCTGCTTTACATCCCGGGCGTTCTGCAGAGGGAATTAAGAAACAGCGTGCAAAACCTTCATACAAAGCCATTTTTGTCGAAATAGTTTCTGAAGCTGAAACTGTAACTGCACCTTCCGTCTCTCCGATCACATCTTCTGAATTTCCCAAAGCTTCTATATCACCATCGTCGCCTACAATTGATCGCACTGCTTTTTTCAATGCGTCATCAAAGGAGATTTGCTCCCTCCTAAAGAACCCCGGTATATGCGAGTATCTGAGAGAGTTGCTTCCTTCTTGTGTATCCGATGTTCAGGTGCTGATAGATAATCTATTTAATACAGAAAACTTTGATGAATTCGACACAGCTATTTCCTCCGAAATAAGTAATATCTCCAAAAACGCACAACATATATCTAATAAGAAAAATAAGAATAGCAATAAATACAGGAATAAATACAACAAGCAAAATTGTAAAAACCTAGAGTACAAAAACAAGTAGAACAAAATGGTAAAACATAATCGTGCGGCTGTTAGATCCGCTACCTTCAGTAGCCACCAACGTCTATTCGCCGCTAATCCATCTCAGCTGGCGCACATTATAGTAGACGAAAAAGAAATAGAGACTTTAACATCTCCTCCCATGTCTGATGTCGTAAATTTCTACGAATCGTTGTTCGAGGAGTTTCCGGCATATTCTGTTCCTGCCACTTAGTCTCCTGCCACGGTTATGCATTTGGTCCATCCGATTACGTTTAGAGAGTCTGAGCTCGGCTTGCGTAGACTCTAGCAGTCGGCCTGCGGCCCTGCCGGTATTACTCGCGATTGTTTAAGATCGATTGATATGCCGGACTTGGTTGGTTTACTGAATATAGTATTCGGGCTATGTCGAATTCTATCTATACTACGACGCAACCTCCAAACCTCTAAATGTCGCGCCCTCCAACTTGCGTGTGTGCCCAGTACCAAGCGGATTGCTGTAGACACCACGTTTATCATAGGCGGAAGGGCCGTTCCAATAATTAATGTCTCGGAACAGCTTAAGTACGTTGGCCATAACTATAGCCACCGAGGCATGATTGCTCCTTCACATGCAAATCTGGAGTCTGTGTTGGAGCGTTTGCGTCGCGTCGCACCGCGCTACGCCTGTGGCAAAAGCTTCACATAATTAACCGCTACTTAATACCGTGGCTGGTGCACTGCTGCCAATCGTCTGATATTACAGTTGGAAAACTAACTCATGTATACCGCCTAATATGGAGATTTGTTAAAGCCACGCTTCATCTCCCTGCAATAACTCCTACGTCCTTCCTTTACGCCAAAATGCGAGATGGCAGTCTATCGATTCCATTGCTCGACATTGCTCGACATTGGGCCACGCGAATCCATTAGTCCGCCCTTGGGAGTGGTCAGGAGTACAACACTCAGGCATCAGCTAGTTGGGTCCTGTATCCTCCCTGCTTTTGATCAGATCGTGATTACATCGGCGCAGTACAACTCCGTATCGGCCTCCTCCTTACGGGGGGCGCGCCATACATAAACGCACAAGCGGCTCAGTGTCGCTATCTAACATGTGCAGGAAGGAAGGAGATTTGGTCTCATATTCTGCAAAGATGGCCCGTTACGCATTACTAGCCCATACAGCGACTCGACAGAGCGGCCCATCCAGAAGGCGCACAGGATTCATACCAGAGAAAGTAGGTATATTCTGGATCTCCTCGTAATAGACAAGAACAATAGGAAATGTAATATCATTGAGACAACAATAGTATGGGATCACCAGGGTAACTTGTTCGAGGCTGCGCAGATTGAACGAAAGACATACAATACACCTGAAATTTTGGAACACATTAGAAGTCGATATAATGTGCCTGTAGGAACCACAAGTGCTCCCCTTCGTCATAGGCGCAAGGGGTGGTTGGCCTCCATCTAGCCACGCTATCTGGCAGAGGTATGAGTTTCCTAAATTTTTACAAAGAACGATAGTTTGCAACGTATTGCGCTATGGCTCCTCCATCCACAAACACTTCATGTCGCATACATGGTGATATCGAACACCATACAACTAGGTCACCGCAACACCTGCTATATACATGTACGCGCATCAGACTCCAAATTCTGGCACAGCCTATCAGTGGGCGCACCAAGACTGTGCAAATCACTGGACAAACTCCACACTTGCACATGCAGGCAGTGGAGTAGAAAAGTAGCCAAGTGTTACCGAGACCGTCTGGGTAAAGCGGCATGGCCCTTGTAGGCGCGTTGTGCGTCTGGGAGGTAACTATACCGCTCTTGAGATAGCCAAATGCATCGTGATCTAATTAGTGACGCATATTAATGGATTAAAGGGATTCCCTCTGTCCCTATCTACCAGTGCCCAAGATGACGGCGACCCGTATGGATGCGTTCGTATCACTCCGTGTATGATACGCGATTTTCGGTGGAAAAAGTCCGAGAAAAATATAGTGCGTTTCATCAGCGTGTAGAGCTACGACAACTGCATCAATTTGTGTAAAGTTGAAACTTGAGACCCATCTTATCCACGCGATGGAGCTCTTGTGAAATTCAAATAAATTTGAAACAAAAACTTTTATATATACTTTAATTATCACATAAGATTATAGCAAATTCTGAATAAGTAATAATAATATAATTAATTAGTAACGAAATAAAAATATGTAAAAGCAAATCTGCGGTTGTAGTATTTGAAGTCAAATAAGTTTTTTGATTATCTCATTAATATCAAACCTAGAACTGAAAGACACAATATAAATAAACAATTAAATATAAATTTTTTCCGAATTTTAGACCATGAGTCAGATTCGTGATATTCATGTTCGGCCTGAAATGTCGAGTACGAGTCAAGCTCGTGATATTCATGTTTGGTCTGGAACTGAACAACGAGCCCGATTCGTGACATCCATGTTTGGCCTAAAATTTTCATCACGAGTCAGACTCGTCAAAATAGTGCAAGGGGTTAATAATAGCTGAAGTGCATAATGTGTAGAGACGGATTACCAGTGCTGATGCGGAAAAATTGTACTATCATTTTGACTGTAGTTTCATTTAAATTGGTGCAGTGATAGTGAAGTTATTAAATTTTAAGTGTTTTGTCGCCACGTGGTCGGAGCGGGCGGCCATATTGCCTTCTTCTCCGGTAGTGAGCGCTATCTTGCGGGGAGCTCCGGAACATCAGTCTTGAGATGCTTGTGTTAAAATCCCAGGGCTTTCTTTTCTTCTTCTTAACGCGTTTTAAGCGGTACGATGAATTCTCGGAAGACGAGACAGTTGTTCTGGCGAAACGAGTGCTCAACCGGAAAGAGAAAAGAAGTGAGGAGGAATGCCCGGACGGTGATTGTTCATTGAGTAGGAGGAAGAAGAAATCTGCTCCTGAGTAGTTAATGTAGGGGGATTCTAACCCTTGACCTCTGAGGGGGTTGAGGTACAGGGTTTCTGCCGCGCGGTCGGAACGACGTCACGCGGGGTGGGGGATCCGGTGCGAACGGTTGACGAGGTGACCGCGAGGGCAGGGGTTTCCGCTCGCTGGGCCAACGATGTCCTGCGGGAAGGAGGGATTAACCTTAATTTGTTAAGTGGCGTGCTGTGGGAAAGATAAGGTAAATGTAGATATATTTTTAATAATATTTTTCAATAATGATGAAATAATTTTTATTGTTCATTACCATAATTCAATGTAGTACATACAAAAGTCGTTGAATTAAATATTTTATTGAATCTGAATAAAAGGTACGAATTACTTCAATCCGTATTGGTAACCTCATTATATAATTTTTCTGATCGAAATATATGTCATCTTTTTCTCGATTGACTCTTATTCCGAGAATTGATTTTACTTCTCCCAAATCTTTAATGTTATATTCTGAAGCTGTCTTCTTATTTATTCTACATGGATATCTCGACTACGATGAGACGGCTCCGCGTAATTTGATACTCGTCCTATCAAGCGCTGACAATGCGGCGGCTGCCTGCTACCTATTTTCCGCGATTTGGGACAAGATCATGTGGATGATAATAATTTTTTTAACAAGAGTGTGAACATTATGATTTAAGCGTTATGGGAAAAAGGTAATTTTAAGGTAAATGAAAATATTTTTCAATATTGAAATAATTTTTTATTTTTTTATTTCCATAATTTAATGCTGTACATGTTAACAATAATAATATTACATGATATTGGCTATTTAGTACAAGCTTCATAAAGAATATCATCTAAAGCGTATGCCAATAATTCGCAATCTACAAGCGATTCGCTATCAAACGTACCGCTCTCACATATCGCTTTCGCAGCATGGCATGCATCGGTGACATTGCAGCGTTTTATAACATTTAAAAATAGTTGAAACTTATTATCGACGGTTTGCGTATTTTCACATAACCAGTAATACATATGTTCTATACAATGTTCCAGATTAAACATAAACAGTACTGTGAAGGTTTTAAACTTAAATACTTATCCAACAATGTCAACCGTAACATCCTCTCTGTATGAATCGTAGTAAGTTCTATTTTTAAGTCTTGAATCCACAACGCATGAGCAGTCGTTGTTGTCGATTGTAGTAATCGATCAATACCTGGACGTTGTCGAATGAACATTTTCCACGTTGCAAATGGTAATATTACGCGATGTCCATGATTATCACCAATAAGTAGATCTACACAAGAGACAGGCCCAATGCGTATTCCAATGTCTAAATATTTATAGCACGTCGGTGTTAGCGCATATCGCCATCCTAAGATACGAATCACACGACGCGAGGACGATATAGGAGAAATACTATAAACGGAAATAAATATAAAGATTTGATAAATCGTGTATTTGGAAAAAAAGGTAGTAGTATAAAAAATCGAAACTTACCCATCCGATTGTGTATCGGAAGTTGGAGTTTCAGTATCTTGTATCGGAACGTAATAATTCATGGCTTTATTATTTTCCTTAGTGGTTAGCATCGTATCTACTTGTAGAAAATGCTGTTGATCAAAAATCCTAATATCACACAGCAACTGAAGCAGTTACATGCCGGAGGCCGCCTTTTAAATGATACGTATACCTCCTCTACAGCACACTTTCGATAGCAGCACCGCTTTTGGCGGCGCGCTCTTCGCGCTATTTCGATGATAATACCGAATTCGATATTTGTTTATTCAAGGTTATGTCAACTGCCACGTTTAGTGATAAAATAAATTTTTATTCAGAAAAGTCGCATCTGTGACGTGTTTTCACATAACTTAAAAGAATATAGATATAACATTGTTTTTTTTTATTACATATAAGATTCCAATGAATCTTTATGATGAATTAACCACCAATTACATATTTTAAATACATTTTGTAAAGCGCAATTCTTTACATGTTTCTCGCAACGCATATTATTGTTAATATGTAATGTGTTCAAAGAACCAATATCTTCGTTCGAACCATTAGCGAACCATTAGAGAACCACAATTGAAATACTATTGTACCAATATCGAGCCACATTGAACCACATTGAACCACTATTGAACCACTAGTGAACTGCTATTGAACTTCTATCGAACCACATTGAACCACATTGAACCACTATTGAACCACTGTTGTACCACGATCGAACCACTCGTATCGTTATCGGATCAGTATCGAACCACTTCATTAACAGAAAGCATGCCTTAAAATCGAATAACGTCGCAACGGTTACGAGACGCGACATTGCAAATTTTTTGAAACCATATCCGAGGATCACGAATCAGCGATGAAATCATACAGAATCTTCGCGTCTATAGAAACGTGCCATAGAAATAATATCTGAGAAGACAGATACGATGCCTAACAAATAGCATCAGCTAAATTCAACAAAATGTGATGAATGGACTCAAACATATGTTATGGTAAAGTATATATCAAGAGGACGATGTGTGCCGTGTCAGTATAGTCGAATCGGAAGATCTTCATGCATATTACAATGGAAGAACAACATATGCAAATTGAACGTAGTGTATGGGCGCAATCAACCTTAGTAAATTCGAAGGAAGGGTACGATGCTTGGGAGCGACAATGCAACAAGTGTCTCCAATCTTTGGAAGAATGTAGTCAAGCTAAACGTCCTCGATTGGCGATTGGGACGAGACAGTCACTAATCGCTCGAATCGCGCAGCTCGGAGGTTTGAAAAATTCTTTAAGAAGACGTTTCGTACACACGCGCGCTGAATATGACGAGCGAGATAACGGATTGATTTGGTGAGAGATAGAAACGGCTTTCGAAAGTCGTATATCGACTGGTGCAATCCTCAATTCTAAACATATCGAACCTCGACACTTCCTCGAAGATGCTAGTGATATAATGCTCAATCATGTAAAGAGGGCGATTGAAAAACATTGTAGTATTCAGATTAATACAATATTCAATGGTGAATTTGTGGCAGGCGATAAACGTGCCAATAAAAATATCAATAAGAGAAACTGCGAATTCTTTCCAACGTCAGATCATCGCGGCTGGTACGAGCAACGAGTAGTCGAGCCCACTTTAGCATCTTTGGAATAATTTCAGGAACGCGATAGCGGATGGGCATTGTCACGCATTCTCAATTTAACAATTAATATCAACAAGTATAATCCCATGCGTGCGGGATGTGACATCAATCCGCCGCGAGAAATAATGTTGAAGGGAGCGGTCGTTAATGTGCGATCAACGGACAATGCATGTTTCGCATGGGCGGTGGTCGCCGCTCTATATCCAGCTGAAAAACATACTATTTGGAGTATACGTAAATAAATTTAGCGTACGGATTCCCGGACTCCAAACAGCTCGGAAAGAGGAAGAGGTTAAGAATAGTACACAATATTCTTATTTTCGCCGCTCGTGAAACGAGCGGCCGTATATTGTTACAGGCCGTATAGAAAAAAGAAAAAGAGAGAGCGAGCGGTGGCTTGGCTGTCGGGGTTTGACGCTCGGCTCCGTCCCTTCTCCCGGCGGCCTCCACGATGGCTCTGGAACAAAAACACTTGCTACAGTTCTGACGTCACGGGCTCCGTATACGATCAGCTGGCCGAATTACGTCACGCACGATTGCCGTCGGCCCGTGGTGACAACTGCCTTTTGCCTGTGCGGCGAAGTGGACTGTATTTGTTAGACGAGAGCGACAAACCAAAAGGAGTCTACTCTACGTCTGCAGATAATACCGGAATCGGCCCCAAAGGGTGGAGGTTGTAAGGCTCCTCCCTTGGTTCACCCGATTCGGCCTTGAACTCCCTCACCTACACAACCACAGTGGGTGCTGACGCCTTGTGTGTATGCACCATGAGCGGGTGAGCAGACAAGAGGATCCTGCAGACCGCTTGGATCCTCTCCTGTCTTTGGAAACGGTCTCACGGGAGAGCACGGCAAGTCCAGCGGCAGATGAGGGCGACGAAAGCGGTAGGCGACTGACGCTGTGAATCAGTGAGCAGCCAAGAACTATGTTCTCCTGTCTTGTACCTGATTCACAGAGCACCCTTCCCTGCAATCGACGATCGGGCCGAGAAGCAGGACGCTAAAGCCTGGTTTCTCGGCGGAAGCAAGGTTGGAAAACCCTAAAGTCGCTTCAAATGACAGTGGAGTGCGAAGGGAGTCGACCCACGTTGGCCACGTAGAGACTCCGGTTACTCACGTTACTCTTCGTCAGTAGGATACTTCTCGTTCTGCGACACGACTTGGATCGCGAAGTCGCTCGCTCGAGGTCCTGTGATACACTGTGCCGTTCGTCGGCTTCCCCCAAGGAACGCGCATTTTCATTAATTTCAGCGCCGATAAGAGGCGCTGACGAGTCTAATATTCTTTTCTCTTTCCCTTTCCTGTTTCTCTCTGTTTTTCAATCTAGCCGCGGCACGTGCGACCTAGCCCATCATCTATTTTGTTTTCCAATGACTCACGCAACGGACGGTGCGTGGCAAGTACATTGAAAGACAGGCGAGCCTAGGTCATCTTCGTCAACGGTTTTTTGCGATGCCTACCGATGCACGGTGACATCGCAAACGGGAACAACCGACAAAAGCTAACGGCGAATTTCGCGGTGCTCAACCGTTCCGTTTTTAAACACATACGAATATCGCATCAGAAAAAAAGACTGCCCCAAAAAGATTATTTACCAAAACCAAAAAAAATGTAAAGCAGCACAGAATTAGAATCTGAAAACAAACTAAAACATCTAAAACAATGACTCTCCTAATGCAGAAAATGATGATACACTGTATATATACCATAGCAATTAGATTCAAAACAATGCTCGCAAGAAGTTATGATTTCAGATTTTGTTTCAAATTTACAAAACTACTGAATAGAATTTTCTCCAACATACAAATATTATCATCTAGAGCAATAAAATATTAATAAAATGTACTATATTTTTATACTAACATTCTTTAAACATAATTCTAATTAAAAAGTTTATAAAAACATATATAATGGAAAATACTAAGAATACATATAGAAATAACTTGAGAAACTCAAATTAATGTTTTCATACATGTGTGTAGATAGATAAATTAATCATGAATTGTTTGGTAGACAATATTATGTACATTTATCTCAGATTCTGACTTTCACACACATTGTATTTCTTGAATGGTACTTAAAAATTTATTCATTTCAAAGTTCTACGCTATTTTACATAAAAGACAAATAATGATTCGTTAACTGAGACAAATTAAAGATAAAATGTCAACTACACTTTAATTGACAAAGATCTATCTTTTGCTATGTAACACTGGGCATACATATTCATATTGTATTACTTGAGTAAACTCAAAGCTTTAAATTTCTGTATTTTGCAAAACCAAGTCTGCTTCATAGTTATAAAGCTTAAATATATTACAATCATCAGTAAGCTGGTATCACTTTTTAATTCTGGTCGCATAAAACACATTAAACAAATTCTTTAAATATTATAGCGGGTAGAAATACCACTCTTAACGCTTTGTCCCATAGTTTCGACCAGCCTTCTTTTGGTTACTTTATGATTAAAAAAATCTTCACTGCATTACAATCCAGAAATCCTAGCCCAATTATAAATATTAACAGATATTTATTATAAATGTAAAATAAAATATTACACAATAACATTATTAAATTAAGTTTAAGATCACCAATCATTAAATGTAGCTGATTATTTTAACATTTCAAAACAAGTAATAAAAATATTTTATTTATGCCTCTTATTGCTTATCTGTTTAATATATCTACCATTATATGTGAATCTCATTGATTACTTACCCTGATTAATTCAAAACCACAATATAATGTGAAGAATGCCATTCACTAATTATTTAAAATGTAGAATTCTCTTCTCTATTACGGTATATATAACAATCCAAAGAAGTTACTGTCGTCCTTAGACCATCAATTCCAAACAAAGATGACTATGTCATCATTGGCCATCTAAACATAAACCACATACAATTTTATTTAAGGAATATTTATAACTATATATGCAAAATTTAAATATATAAGAGTTAGAAATGTATATTATACAAATATGTACATCAAATATAAGGTTCCACAAACATGTCCAATTCGTTTAAGAATATACTGCGATACCTAAAACATGAGAAATTCTTATTTAATTATTATTTCAATAGCTATGTTTATAAAAATATGACACAAAATCTTATGAAAACTAACCTACCGTTCGTACCTGCGTGCCGAGTAACACACCGATGGCGCTCGAGTACCGCCGAGCGCTACCGAAGGCGAAGCCGAGCGCGTACGAGTCGATCCCCACCACCGTCTGAAATGAAGTAGCATGACGATATGACATGCGGCAACAGTTGTTTTAATGGCAATAAAACCAATGCTTTGTAACGTTCAGTTTTCAATAATAGTACGTTGTGAATGGTTACATAAGGAAATATAACGAAGTATGTGTAACTGGTATCCCGCTTACTTTGATTCTTTGTACTATTTTCTCCGTGATATTATCGATGAGTATATATAGCAAGCGGTAATACGTACAAGAAAAGGTTGTTTTTAAATTATGTGTTTAACAACATATTCAAAAATTAATAACATCAGTAAGAAGTAACCTCTTCTGCAAATTCACCGTAAAATGTATCAACGTAATGTGATCTATTACATCTAAAATTCAGGTAGTTAGTTTTATTCATGTCAAAGACAAAGAAGAAGAACAAAAAAAACAAGAGTTTGAACAGGTTTGTGCACACATTTTTATAAACATAGCTATTGAAATAATAATTAAATAAGAATTAATCATGTTTTAGGTATCGCAGTATATTCTTAAACGAAGTGGATATAATGTTTGAGGAACCTTGTATTTGAAGTACATATTTGTATAATATACATTTCTAACTCTGAGATATTTAAGTTTTGCATATATAATTATAAATATTCCTTAAATAAAATTGTATATGGTTTATGTTTAGACGGCCAATGATGACATAGTCATCTTTGTTTGGAATTAATGGTCTAAGGACGACAGTAACTTCTTTGGATTGTTATATATACCGTAATAGAGAAGAGAATTCTACGTTTTAAATGATTAGTGAATGGCATTCCTCACATTATATTGTGGTTTCGAATTAATAAATGTAAGTAATTAATGAGGTTTACATATAATGGTAGATATATTAAACATATAAGCAATAAGAGGCATAAATAAAATATTTGTATTACTTGTGTTGAAATGTTTAAAATAATCAACTACATTTAATGATTGATGATCAGATTGGTGATCTTAAACTTAATTTAATAATGTTATTGTGTAACATTTTATTTTACATTTATAATAAATATCTGTTAATATTTATAATTGGGCTGGGATTTCTAGATTGTAATGCAGTGAAGATTTTTTTAATCATAAAGTAATCGAAAGAAGGCTGTTCAGAACCATGGCACAAAGCGTTAAGAGTGTTATTTTTACCTTCTCTAATATCTAAAGTATTTGTTTAATGTGTTTTATGCTACCAGTGTTAAAAAGTGATTCCAACTTAGTGATGATGGTTATATATTTAAGCATAACCATGAAGCAGACTTGGTTTTGCAAAATACTGAAATTTAAAGCTTTGAGTTTATTCAAGTAATACGATATGAATATGTATGCCCAGTATTACATAGCAAAAGATAGATCTTTGTCAATTAAGGTGTAGTTCACATTTTGTCTTTAATTTATCTCAGTTAAAGAATCATTATTTGTCTTTTATGTAAAATAACGTAGAACTTTGAAATGTATAAATTTTTAAGTACGATTCAAGAAATACAAGGTGTGTGAAAGTCAAGATCTGAGATAAATGTATCTAATATTGTTTACCAAACAGTTCATGATTAATTTATGTATCTATATACATGTATGAAAACATTAATTTGAATTTCTGAAGTTGTGTATATGTTCTTAGTATTTTCCATTATATGTATTTTTATAAACTTTTTAATTATAATTACGTTTAAAGAATGTTAGTATAAAAATATAGTACATTTTAATTGTATTTTATTGTTCTAGCCCTTTGCACTCGAGTAGTGACTGTTAGTTGTTTAACAATACTAACTTTAAAAATTCTCTAATTCGAAATAGTTACTATGATTCACGTATATTATATTTCATTTAGTTTAGGTAAGTCGTATCTTAAAATTTACATATATGACTATTTAACGTCCGGGTCTAAACTAACGTCTGAAAATTCGCGAAACTATCATATGCTAGGATTACGATGTTTCATCAAAGGGGACAGTCGTGTGCAAAGGGCTAGATGATAATATTTGTATGTGGGAGAAAATTCTATTTAGTAGTTTTGTAAATTTGAAACAAAATCTGAAATCATAACTTCTTGCGAGCATTGTTTTGAATCTAATTGCTATGGTATATATACGGTGTATCATCATTTTCTGCATTAGGAGAGTCATTGTTTTAGATGTTTTAGTTTGTTTTCAGATTCTAATTCTGTGCTGCTTTACATTTTTTTTCATTTTGGTAAATAATCTTTTTGGGGCAGTCTTTTTTTCTGATGCGATATTCGTATGCTTTCTCTGAAGTTGCTTTTTTAGGCTGATTATATAAGGTTACGTAAATGCCTTGATGTTTGGAAGATTT
Source organism: Tetrapedia diversipes (assembly GCA_033822845.1). NCBI lineage: Eukaryota > Metazoa > Arthropoda > Insecta > Hymenoptera > Apidae > Tetrapedia > Tetrapedia diversipes. Next base: position 17,006 of record JAOPTO010002282.1, read on the forward strand.
TTATTTAGCTGATACGTATTAGATCCACCTGTAGCTAAAAACCAATTTGTCATCTTACATCGTTAGCAAATGAAATACATATATTACATTTAAATTTGCTATGTAAAATTTTTAATAAAATAAGATAGAAGTCTTATGATTGTATTAGTAAAATTATAAATAAATTTGAGAACATGAATTTTGGTGTATGAAGTATAAATATACAAAATGATTCGAATGTACAAATAATTTTGAAGGTTTTGATGCTAATATCTGATTAATCCTTCTTTGGCACGAATAGTATGATTTAACAATATACTGGCTTTCTATAATATCTACAAATTTCTTCCTACTATCCCTTTTGATGGAGCTATTCATTTTGCAAATTTTATCTTTTTACATTTCTTTTGAAGTTGTTCCATAATTTCCGAGTCTTTTTTAATTTCAGTGTAAATCATTCTTTGGGATTTATGTAAGTACTCGGTGCAGGAGTTCCTATTGTAATGAGAGGTATTACATTTCCATCCTTTTCAGCAATTCAAGTTGTGTGTTCAGGATTATTGCCTTTTGGAAAATAAAATTCATTCAGTAGGTGTATTTTAATTGCTCTTTGTATAAGATTTTATTTGAGAATATTAAGCCTGTATTTATTTAAAGCTCCACGAATAAATGGTCTGGTTTTACACTTGGAATTGTATTTTTGGTTTATAATGTTATATTGCACTTTTTGCACCCGAATTATCCTAACCGAAAGTGTATTAATTTTGATTTAAATTTGCTCCCATTGGAGAAAATCACTTTGTTACGGAATAAGATTCGTTTTTGAAAATTCTTTCGTGTACGTTTTTTTTCCGAAGTATGTATGAAAATTATTAGTCTACAATACTCTTTGATATATATCTTTCTTAAAATTATGATTAACTGTCGTTACAAGTTTTGGTGCAGATGTGCGAGGATTATTTTCTATTCCAAGTACCATTATTTTTTCCTTTCTCAATGTTAATTTCTTTGGATATTGTATACGTTTTTCATTTGTAATGTTACTTTTTTTGTTGGATTTTGACGTGGTCAGGGACAATATTTTTAGTTTCAATGGAGAAATGAAAGCGTTTTAGATTTTAATATTTAATAATAATAATAACATAAATTTAATTAATAATCACAGTAACGTTTTCTTATCTTTTATCTTGATTTTATGCAATTTTAATTTTACTTTCGTTTTGTCTTTCTTACTTACTTTCTTTCTCAGATCTCAAAAACGAAGTGACGATCATACCATGCAGCAATCATTCAGAACACACTCATTCTTACCAATATACTTTCATACACCACATTCATACCAACCATTCATATTAGTTGTTCTCAACATTTTTTTTATTATATACACTAGTACTCTTGATTTATTTTGGCTTAGTGATTGTACAATTTTTCGATAATATCTATTCTCATTACGTAGCTGCAGTATTAATTCTTGTTCACATTTACTTAATCTTCTCGTGCTCGAGGTTTGGTTAATTTTGAAGAATTCCGTTATAGGAAAACTGTTAACACTGTTAACCAGTATATTGAAATCAACAAACGTGGGATGGTTACATCTCATTTATCGAAATTACTCCTTTTGTTTACGTGTTCAACTAGCTTTTTTGACTCTATAGGTGCTATGTTTGTTTCTTATCATAGATTCTTAAATTATTTATCTTATTTTATTTACTCACTTGTTTTCAAAATTTTCAAAATATTCAAAGTATGCATTGTGTTCTGCTAAAAATGTTGATAATACCTAGTAAAGAATATTTATCTTTAAATCGTGTGTTGGAAATATAGTAACTCAAAGAAAGAAATTATTTGCTCTCTCAGAATGTAATTACCTTATTTCTTTTACATGAAAATAAAGCAGCTTTACCCTTCTCTTTCTACTCCGTTGTCTCGTCCGGTACAAGGGCGTTTATGGGCTTTGTGGCACAGCTCTTCCACGTTGGGCTGCCGTCCGAGGTGATGGACGTAGCGAAGGTCATCTCAGGCGTGATCTTCCTCCTGCAGAGTTTGTATACCGGACCCCACGGATCGCGATTGCCGTCTGTGGTAACAAAATCCTCCCAGCTGCTTTTCCGCGTCTCGTATACAGGCTTCTGGTATTTCTTCTTCAGCTTGTGGTAAGCTATCCTTTTCAAATGCTTGAGAATCGGATCCGTCACTTGTTGAAACTACTTCGTAGCGGCGTACGACTCCTTCCTAGGAGTCGTGAGCTCCGACGTCCACCACGCGACCGCCTTGGCACGGCGTACCTTGGTCCGCACGGTTGATTCGCAGGCCTCCAAAATAATATCTTGAATTACCTGCGCTGCTTTGTTCACTTCTTGCTTCGAATCCAGTCGTTCGCATGGGTCGCGATCTCTTCTGCGTTCGAGGAGACGGTCTTGAAACAGTTCCCAGTTTACTTTCTTGACGTTATATCTTCCACAGTGTTCCGTGAAGGCTGGGTTGTCTTCCGGTCCGATCTTAAGATTGATCGCGTTATGGTCGCTGTTAGTCCATGCCTCCTTGACGCTTCAGCTTCTCACAGACGTGAGAATGCTGTTGGACGCAAGGGTGATGTCGATGCATGAAGACCCCTTATGCGACGTGAACGTTGGGGGATTTCGTGCTTCGTTGAGCACAGTGAGGCCCCACTGTGCCAACATCTCTTCTAGTAATTCTCTCCTTTCGTCTTTCCGGAAGGGCGGATATTCATGCGAATGACAGAGGGTTGATATCTTCTCGAGATATGGTTCCATTTCATGTAAACACTGGAAGTAGATACTGGCCACATAAATTCGTCTGAACGGTCCGCATATCTCCGCACAGATACAGTGTTCGTCACTCAGGTCAGCGATCTTCAGGGCTGTGATTTGTGGGTTGCGGATGACTATTCCGGCCATTACATTGACATCCAGTGGCCCGCCCGTTATTGTTGTTACTCGGAAGCCGAATCCGACAATTTTCCCTTGTTATTATATGGTTCCTGGACCTGTAGGAGGTCTATATGCGTTTCTTCCATCATTTTGCTTACTTTCAACGAAACCATCTGCGATCGCCTCATGTTGAGTTGCACGATCTTCAAATCAGCGATTCTTTTCATTACGGACTTAGAACCCATAATCGGCGCGGGAGATTATCTGATTAATAGCTGCTGCATACGGCGGGCACTCCTTGCTCTTAACGGAATACTGTGCCGGCTTTCCTGCTTTCTTGCAGTTGCTGCAAGTTTCCTTCTTAGTCTTGTTTGGGCACGTTTTGAAATTGTGCCCTTGCTCTGCACAGTGACCGCAGATATCTTTCTAGCTGCGGCAATGCTTCAATGTGTGCCCAAAGCCCTGGCATTTGTAGCATCTCGTTGCAGCTACGTAGTCTTGAACCTTACAGCAGCTCCAGCCGATGTAAAAGCGGTCCTTCTTTTTAAGGGTCTCTCGTGCTTGCTTGGAGACGTCCAGGACGATATTTTTGCCTTGTTTCTGTTCCCGGTTTTAAACGCCTTTCATTTGCCGCCGTAGTTGGGCTCTTTGTTTTTCTTCGATGTTCTGATCTATTATGGCCCGAACTAGTCCTTCGTCGTCTTCTGTAACGGATACGTCAAAAACGATTACACGTGGGTTTCTTTTCGCCGTTACCCCTACAATTAGGCCTGCTGTCTTCAGCTTCTCGTGAGCCATTAATGTTTGCAAGCTCTCCTTTGATGCAGTCTCCACAATTACAGCGTTACCGCTAGTCTTACGCACACTCTTAACTTTCAAGTTTTCTTCCCGCGGTGATACCAGCTTAAGTATCGTCCCCTTTGTCTTTTCGCTGATGTCGAACTTCTTTGTATCCTGCGGCACAATGTTGACTACGTTTGGCGGATCTTGCCTTTGATTAGCCAGCGCCGGAGTCTTTGTCTTGAGACTCACTCGCTCAGCGTATGTAAGCGGCGTGACTGACGCTGCCAGTGACGTTTTCTCGATCGTCCGCCGCTGGTCAATACTTTCTTGCCTCAGCGATGCGGTTCGTCCTTTAAATTTGCTCGCGTGGATGAAAGCTTTACACAAAATCTCGTGGAGCTTGGCCACATGTTGGGAAAGCTCACGTGACAAGAGTCTCGGAACGTTATTATCTGGGGACGTGAGAGTGCTCTGAATTTCTTGGTATATTGTTTCTGAAATCGTGCGAATTTCCTGTGTTGATAGATGTTCCTCGTTCTCAGTGTCCTTTATTATTTGCGAGACAGCTTTGTTTGCCGGGCTAGACAGTTTGTCCGTCCTGTCCTTCTTTTTCATCTTTTCGGTGGTTGCGCGTCCGTGGCTGCAGTGCTAAAAGCACAGTTGGAGTCCGAATCTGACAAAACTTTCCGTTTTAATTTCCTCTTCTTCCCAGGAGCTTCCGTGTCCGAAGACACAAGCACCATCTCCGAACGCGACATGGTAGTCGTCTAGGATGACGTCTTGATAGCGGGTCGTTGTTTCGTTGCGACCTCGCTTCCCAAGTGATGAGACACGACTGATATTTGTTGTACCGTCTAGACGATTTTAAACCGTGTGGTGTCGTTCCTATCGCTTTCCTCTGGATAGTAAGCGAGCACGAACGCCTGGTGGCGCTTCGGTCGCTCTTGCGCGGCTTTCTCCCGAGCACCGACACCTGGCGGCGCCGCTGTCGGCCACGTTGGCCAATGCCCAGGATGGCGGGCGCCAACGCCTAAAAACAGTTTTTCTGGAATAAACCACTTTCCACTGCACTGATGTGTCCGAAACTTTTACAGATTGTTCCTACCGCAACTGAACACACACACAAATGAAGGCAACTGCGTACCTTTAAGTCGACTCTAGAAACTAACCGCCGAAGCTTCACCTGTCACTTGGCCACGCGGCGACCGACGCGGAAAAACGGAAAACGACGTATCTTGGTCAATTTTGGCCCGATTTTTACGAAAACGAGGCCACAATCTCTATTCACCGTAATAAACACAATGAATACACGCTCGGAATTTTTCACAAAGAATTTCCTGCTATTTTTGCACTTGAAACACGCAGCGACGTGACCTCGCTTGCGTACTCATACGCCACCTAGCGGAGACTCCCAGTAGATAGGGACATCATCATCATCATCAAAATCTTTCCTCAACTATTGCAGCAATCGAGATCTCGCTCATGGCTGCCTCTGTTCTCATTCTTAGATTGCATTTCGCAATCAACAGTTGAGCTCATCGTTGAAGTCAACGTTCTCTATGAGAATTGGTTGGCTCCGATTTTCTAACGATGGTATTCCCATGTAAGGGGTCACTTGGCCATCTGGTCCCTCAACCAACAGAGTTCGCCGGTGTTACCGTCCCTAGCCGCGAGGGGGCGGACCAACTTCTACTTCGTTCATTCTGTCTTTCTATGTATTTGCTCCGCTCCAGAATTATATTCTTGGCAGCGGAATAGAATTTTTCAAATTTCAACTTTGTGTTTATCATGCGAGATTTACATTCTAGCCACTTGGGCCTCTAAACATCTCTGATACTTTTTTACAGGGGGCAGCTCCCCAGAATATGGTCCACAGTTTCCTCACAGTCAGTACACAGCGGACACGTACCGCTGGTGGCGGCTTTCCTCTTATAGAGGGATTCATTATATGGTCCATAGCCGGTAATGAAGTACACACAGTGTCTTCCCGGCCAGAACCATCCATTTTCGGTCTTAAAATCCACCAGTGTGATATACTCGTAGGTCATTGGACCATGAGAGTTGTTATCCCACCTCTCTTGCCATTTTTCTCTAATGACTCGATTGATCGTTCGACATTCTTCTTTAAGAATCTGGAGTGTTAGTTCGTTTCGTTTTTCATAGGCATAATCCTCCCATTGCACCGCTAAGTTCTTACGAACTAGGGCACAAATCCCTCTTTTTATAATTTCAAGGTCGATCGGCAGGACTCTAGCAATGACCTGCATGGCTGAAGTGGAGGTCGTTCTGCAAACCTTTGTTATAGTAAGCAAGATAGCTCTTTGAGCGGCTGTAACGTGTCTTGAGACATACTGTTTGATTGCTCTATCAAGCCATGCTGTGGCGCCATATGTTGTGATTGGCAGAAATACCGCCTTATAAAGTATATTTAATATACTGGCTTTTATTCCCCCTTCTTCGTGGGCGACTCGTCTTAGAGTCAGAATATACTTCACTACTTTGTTTATTACATACTTCGCATGTTCAACAAAGTTCATATTTCTATCTAATATCACACCAAGATACTTGGCGCGTTCTACATATTTAATATTCTTAGAGCCCAATTTTAAAATTGGTTGTCGCTCTTTGTCAAATTTGCCTTTTAGCATCATTGCAGAAGTCTTATCGAGGGATAGCCTCAGCTTGTGCAATGTGTACCATTTTTCTAAGATACTCAGCACTTTCGTTCCCATTTGTTCTAGCGCAGCTCTTGAATTGGCCTTGACCTGCAAGACCAAATCGTCGGCATACGCCATTGTCTCTACTTCGCTTGCAGCGAATTTTTTGTCAATTTCGTACAGCAGTACGTCCATGCACCAGCACCACGCCACAGGTCCAATGATGGATCCCTATGGGCAGCACCTTCTCATTGTACTGGCGATGCGTTCGGCATTCGAGTTCGAGTTGATGAACATCTTTCTCCTCTTAATGTAAGAGTCTATCAATCGAATGACCGTACTGCTGCATTCAGAGTCAGTTAGCCTTTTTACTATGGCGGGCCACCATGGTTTGTCAAAGGCCCCCACGATGTCCATAAAGAGGGCCAGAATTTATTTCCTATCGGGGTTTATGGCCGCTTCTCGAAGTTTAAGGAGGGCGTCCTCAGTGGAACTGCCCTAAGTCTTTGCTGCCTAACTCAATAATTACGCCGTTAGGGCGCATTTGTCTTATGGCTTTAATCGTTAGCTTGGACCTCTTGGGCCCAAGCTCTTCCGTGAGAGATTTCTTGATCTCCTCACTGGTTCGCTTACCGGAGTCCTTGCTGGATCGGATCAGCAAGACGTTCGTTTTTTCTTTCTTTGTAGCCTTAGCTACCGTTCCGAAAGGGGCTGCTACCCTTTTAGGTGCGCTTCCCGCAGCGCATGCTTGCGCATACGACTGCGGCACCGGCGGATTTGCCTTTACGGCATCATTCTGCGCTTTAAGCTTTTCGCTCTCTATAACGAGCTCGAGAAACTTCTTTTCCATATGGCCCCATTTGGACATTACGATTTTAATCATTGCCTTATTGTTCTTATTGTTCTCGCTCAAGAGAGCGAATTCGAGGTCTGACCTCATCTTTTTAATCTCGGAGAGGTAGGAGCCGCCACAGCTCTCCACCTCCATTGCTGACCCTTCCGAGTCTGTTTCCGTCACTGGGGGAGTGGTCCCCCTCAGCCTTTTTCTTTTAGGTCACTGGTGGACGCCTTCCTCGTCGCACCAGCGCTCATCCCTGTCTCATCATCAGAGGAGCTTGTAGTGGTCAGCTCCTCTTTGCTTACTTGTTTTGTTAGTTTGGTTGTATGTTTATTCATATTTAAGGTTGGGCTAACTTCAACATGAGAGCATCCATGTGTGCCAAAAACAACGTATGAAAGAAGGTCGATCTGGGCAGGGGATCGTTACCCAGACAAGCCAATGTACCACCGGGGATTGGCAGGTTCCCGGGGACTGGACGCTAGACACAGATGCACCCACCTGTACACGTTACGGCGCCTAGTCTGTCTCGTGCCCTGACGCCGCGCACGCACAGCTTGAGGTTAAGGATTCTTTTATAGAGTCACCCATCTCCACGGTTCAGCCGGCTAAGGCAAGACCCCCGCTCCTGCGAAATATGACCACAGCTTTACGGTGTGTGCGTGACTCAAGTAACCCCGGGTTCGTTAGGCCCGTACTGCAACACCGAAGCACTGTCTTGCGACAGCCAGTGTGTCAGCAGCCCCTGAGGTTTTTTGTGCTCTTTCGGGGATCCCATTTCTCATGTGTACATGCTGTCATAGTAAATCCTTTTCTGTTTCCATTCGTTTTCGGCCACTGTGATATCGCCTTTGGTGGCCCCGACCACCGGTTGACGATATCTCTCGCAATTGTAGATGCCCCGATAAAGAGCTGGATGGCGGCTGTGGGTTTCACACCACTAGGACCCTCCGGAGGATCCCTACGATCCACGTTCACCACCAAGCCTCACATCGTAATAGAGCACTTGATGCAGCCAGCTTCGCAAGACCACGCAAGCCGCCCCCTTGTATATCACGAGCACAATCCGGTGTGTGCAGGGACAGGCCATTACGAGATACAAACTTTAAGACTAGAGTCACTCACGAAGTCCAGTTACTCCCCCCTGAATGAACGCTTTACGGCCTACTACCAGTAGAGACAAGCTCCCACCAACTCCCGTGAACATCGTACAAGTCGAGGTCACCTCGTCTAAATATGCCCCGTGAGGGGATTTGCCACTTACTTTTTCGCCCTCTGTATCGCACAGAGACCCAGGTGCACCGCGTGGAGGTGAGGTATGTGGACTTTGACCGGAGCCAGCCCGCCAACTTTGCCGAAGTTCTACCTTATTGCAAGCTAAAACTTACAAGGATGAACATTAGTTTCATAGTGGTTTCCCAAAGGGATGCCGGTTCCAGCCTCACACGCCCAGTAGATAGGGGCAGAGGGAATCTCGTTAATCCATTCATGCGCGTTACTAATTAGATTACGAGGCATTTGGCTAGGTTGCGAGAGTCCTGAATACCCTTGTTTAAATTCGAGCCGTTAGTATAATAACCGCGTAGTTCGTCGGCCATTGCTCCGATTACCTTGCCACCGAAGAACGGTGAGCAAGGCAAAAAAGGAGAAAAAATAATAATAAACAAGCGACCTCGGGATGCGCTGGTTACGATTTTGTATCCAAATTACCGAGCGCATCTATCGGCGAGGTCGCATAAGAGAGAAAGAGAGACAACAGAGGAGAGAAATAGAAGATGCTATTTCACGTTGACAACGCCGCCTGATGGCAATTGTCAACATGAACGCGAACGTGCCAGTCAAGCTGCTGATCGCGTTCAGTCTGTTTCTGGCAACTGAGCGAGTGACAACGAGATCGAAGTCTCTCCTCACCCTTATACATTAGGTGTACATTGTCGCATAAAGCTTTCTTTGAACTCGTGTGGTGCGTCGACGGGCTATCCGCAGCGCCACCAAAGAGCCAAAGAAGCTTGCTAAATAACTGGAATCTCGAGTCGAGCTCCATATCTTACGAGAAAATTGAGTCAAATCTTTCTCGTAAGTGAAACGCTTAGAGGAATCGGAGGACTCCGCATTTACGGATAAAAGTCCACGATTAATTCCTCGAAGCCCCTTGCCCGCGAGAACGCTTAAAGAGGCATTTTGGTCATTCCTTGCTAAGGCAAAGGAATTTCACAGTGTTCTCCCCAACTCGCGGAGAATCCGCTCCCGACGGCTCGTGCTCTCCCGCGACACCATTGTGAAGAAGACACTGTTCACTCCTTGCGCAACGCAAAGGAGCTCAGTGTCCTTCAGTGATCGCGGTCTATACACACCGGTCAGCCTCTATTGAGCAGTTAAACAGCTGCCGGTCTCTATTCGCTGGTGCTCCCCAGCGAGAACGTTTAAGAAGACACCAAACGTTCCTTGCGAGTCGCACAGGAACCTCTTGGTCGATTCACGTTTTAGTGGCATAGTAACTAAAGCGGTAGAGCCATAGAGGAATAAGAGGACGCAAGGGTCCACGCGCTGAAGAAAGCGCATAGAGAGTAGGCGAATTACGACCTACTCTCTCTAATGCCATACTATCGGCAAAAAACACAATACGACAAGCACGTTCGACTAATTTCGACTGCTTTCGTCCATCCTCGACAGGCACGTTAGTTAACGTTTTCTGTCGAGTAAATACAGTCCACACCGCTCCATGCGATTGCAGAGGAGCCGACCATCCCACCGAATCGGCACACCGATCGGCTGAGTGGGGATATTCGGCGTATGTGCGTAAACACACTTACAGCCACTAATTCACGATTTCATTTGTGATTTGCAGGAGGCCGAGTCAATCTCCGGCCCCGGCGACAAAGAGAAGGAGAAGGGGCTAAATCCCTGTCAACTCCGGGGCTATACCCCCTCCACGGGATTAAATAAATAAATTTATTATTTTCCTAAAGTTACTGTGTATTGTTTATTTTAAAAGATACCTTTCCCTCAATTCGGGCGACCTAACCTAAAATTATCTGCCTAATTAATTTTTAAACAACCCTCGTCGAATACCAACGGGGCACCGGCGTACTCGGAACTACCACGCGGGATTCTCACACTGGGCGATTCCGCCTTACGTCCCGGCGTATAACCAACCTTGGCTGGTACTCACGCCAAAACCGGGGCCCTCACAAGGAGGGCAGCGGCCCGCAAAAGCAGCGACGCCCCTGTTTGGCCTGGGTTATGACTCATCATTTTGCCTGTTTCCCCCCGTCAGCGGGAACCGGACAAGGACCGAGTCGGGACGAACGCAGCGCTTCTTCACCCGGCGGGGCCATGCTCGGAGAGCGATGATGACCCCTACAAATTTTAGCCGCAGGCGTCTTGCCCTGAACGCGAGCAACAGCAGAAGCGCTGCCCTTCGTTGTTCTAATACCTCTCGTTACCGTTAGGGCTAGTCCCCACGGAATCACGTTACTCTGCTCGGGCGGAGTTGACGGAAGAACCAAAGAGACCCTCAAAAGAGTCGTAGTTACTCCCGTCGTTTACTGTCACGTTCCCGGACTGACCAGAAATTTGGGATCGCCGGCAAAGGCCGCGTCAGTGGATTACACTTAACTTTACCCGGGAGCTCCATCAGACCGGAAATGTTATGCCGCGAAACGACGAATTTAAGATGCGAATTTGCGAATTACGGGCCTTTGGTAAAAGGGGAAAGGTTTATGAATATAAGTCAAAACATAGAAACGGATACAATATACAATAATGCAAAATACAACAGAGTACACAGATTAATAATTATAAAGCATAAGTGTTCTTATCAAAATAAACGGAGACAAATGAAGACGATTTGAAACGTAAAGTGGAAAATAAAACGGTTGACTTACGACTGAACTTAGTAATTTAACAGAAGACTGATTATTGTAGAGTGACTCCGCTCTGAACTGGGCTGGGCTTATGTAGTGTAGGTAGCGAAGGAGTGCGGAGAGGAAGTCGGTATAGGTGGGGATGCATGTGGAACTAGGATGGAGTGGGAAGATCATGAGGTGGTTCTTGCCGATTGGTCGAATGCGTGATTATTGAAGGAAAACAATTTTTATTGGGAGTGTAATAGAATATCTTAAGACTAATATCTTAAACCTAATGGGCTCCTAAGAGCGAGTGAGATGATTGAAAATATCGACGTTCCCACGTTACATTACCCGCGCTTTTTTGAATTTCTTCACGTTTATATTCAGAGCACCAGGCAGAAATCACATTGCGTCAACACCCGCTAGGCCCATCGCAATGCTTTGTTTTAATTACACACTCGGATACCCCTAGTCCGTGCCAGTTCCGAGCTGAGCGTTGAATGGCGATCGAAGAGAGCGACTACGACGGAAAGCCGCCACGGAAGCCTCCAGCCAGGAAGATCCGCGGGAGGCCAAGGCACGGGACCGAGCTCGGATTCCCGGGGCTATACGAATCGCTTCCCGTTCAGCTTCGCCTTGGCCCGGCACGTCAGCCAAACCCGCTTCCGGACCAAGCCCGACATGCCCCGCTCCTCAAAGGTAGCGGTTGACCTGTGGTCAGCCCCAGTACGAGCTTGACGAAACCGAAGTGCCTGAAACGTTGACGTACCAAGGCCATGGAGAGCTAGCTCCTATTGGGTAGTGGGTTTTATCGGAAACTCAGTCTGGAGTGTGACCGGTAACTCTAACACCGGTGACTCTAAAACACCGGTACCACGGGAGGCTGACTTGTTATAACGAGAGTCGGTGTCTCCCTCAATCAGCCAATTGGTGTTGGCTCGTGGTGGCATATGGTAAAAGTCCATATCGCAGGGCAAGAGGTGCTTGAACACTTCGGCGTGTGAGCTACGTCATTCCAGCTCGGGCGCCAGCCTGCAGAGCTGGAAGGGTTTTAGAAAGGCCCGCCCTGACCAAGGATTTCGTCAGCCTGCTCTTTCGGATGACATGGTAGCAATCGCGTGGTGTCACGCGGCTTGCGCGCTGGTTGAGCGTATCTCAAACCCTCGCCCATGGGGGCCGTGTGGATTAGGGTCTCTAAACAGGTGCCGCACGTTAAATCAATCACGACGTTCCTCAGAGCCAATCCTTATTCTGAAGATACGGATCCTTTTTGCCGACTTCCCTTACCTACATTAATATATCGACTAGAGACACTCTACCTTGGAGACCTGATATGGATATTCATACGAACAGGCGAGACACGTCCACGTGGCCCTCTCCTGGATTTTCAAGGTCCGAGGGGAAGATGCGGACACCGCTGCAACTGCGGTGCTCTTCGTGTTACAAACCCTATCTCCCTGCTAGAGGTTTCCAGGGAACTCGGACGCTTATACAGAAGAGAAAACCCTCGCCGCACCTCCCGACGGCGTCTCCAGGTCATGTTGAGTTACCCCGCCGAGCACTGTTATGAAGGCCTGGAATGGTATACGGTTCCCCTGCCAGGTTTCGGAATAGGAACCGGATTCCCTTTCGCCCGATGGGCGTGCGTGTGTACATAGTCTCGTTCGTTCGAATTTGCGTTTGTGCGTTTGCACGTACTATATATATGTTAGGACGTCCCATCTACACATGATTTCTCATAGGGCTTAGGATCGACTGACTCGTGTGCGACAGATGTTCACACGAAACCCTTCTCCACATAAGTCCTCCAGGCTATCCCTGGAGTATTTGCTACTACCACCAAGATCTGCACAGACGGCGGCTTTACGCTGCCCCACACACATACGCTTCTGCGCACACCGCCGCGACCCTCCTACTCATCCGGGCTTCATACAGGACGGTCCACACCCGCAAGGGGTCAAAGGACGCGATAATATAGGGTTGGATAGGCGTGACGCTTCAGCGCCATCCGTTTTGAAGGCTAGTTGCTTCGGCAGGTGAGTCGTTACATACTCCTTAGCGGATTCCGATTTCCGTGGCAAACGTCCTGCTGTCTGAAGCAACCAACGCCTTTCATGGTATTCCATAAGCGTTGACATAGGCGCCTCAACTCTGCAGTTTGTTCATCCCACAGCGCCAGTTCTGCTTACCAAAATTGGCCCACTTGGCACTCTGATCCAAGATCTCGTGGCTCCATTGATCCAAGCAACCCAGAGATTTCACCCATTTAAAGTTTGAGAATAGGTTGAGGTCGTTTCCGCCCCAATGCCTCTAATCATTCGCTTTACCAGATGAGACTCGTCAGCGTTCGAAACGAATGCCAGCTATCCTGAGGGAATCTACGGAGGGAACCAGCTACTAGATGGTTCGATTAGTCTTTCGCACGTATACCCAGTTTCGACGATGGATTTGCAGGTAAAAATCGCTCCGGGCGTCCATCACGGTTTCCCCTGGCTTCGTCCTGACCAGGCATAGTTCACCATCTTTCGGGTATCAACGTGTACGCTCTGGGTGTGCCTCTTCTCGTAATGAGAACGAGACGCAACGGGAGTGCGGGGCACCATCGTAACGGTGCATATCCTCCCTCGGTCGACGCTTAAGCCGACCTTGACTTTCATTTCGCCTTTAGGTTTATGCATCCTAATGACTCGCGCACATGTTAGTCTCCTTGGTCTGTGTTTGAAGGCGGGTCCTAAGAGTACCCAAAACAGCAGCGTCGCCGACCGGTAATTCAGAGCTTGGCCAGTCCAAGGACACCGCCTGCTAACAGCTGGTCATGCCCGGGGGCGGCACTAGGTCCTTACCTCCGGGTTGAAGCTGACCGAGTTTGCGGCGGGCCTGACGCACACACATTCGAAAATAGATTGGTTGCGGCCCGATACCGTGCGAGTACCGTCGTGCTGTAGGTCGGGCGACCAAGGGTCAGTCTCGTGTGCTCATGGCGACGAAACAGGCGCCCTCTCGGCCCGTAGACCGACACGGAACGGGCCGCGACGTTCTAGTAGGGGAGAAGTGCACGACTACGGCACCGGAACATTCAAGCCGAAGGTGGTGTGCCCTCGCCGTGGAACCACGCAGGTCCATTCGGGGCATCGCGCACCAACGGGAGCCAGCGACGTTGACAATGAATCTCCACATTCGATTTTTTCGGTTTCTCAGGTTTACCCCTGAACTATTTCAAGTACTCTTGAACTCTCTCTTCAAAGTTCTTTTCAACTGACCCTCACGGTACTTGTTTGTTATCGGTCTCGTGGTCGTATTTAGCCTTAGGTGGAGTTTAACACCAACTTAGGGCTGCACTCTCAAGCAACGCGACTCTAAGTAGAGATCCTCCCGAAAACGCGTACCAGTCGGTACGCGCCGTCCACAATCCAAGATATAGAAGGCGCACGTATCGCTTTAAAGAAAAAGCAAACTGAGAATTGGAGACAGAAGGTATCACAGGGTCATAGAGTACATGAGTTCTTTGGAGACCAAATAGGCAACGCGTGGCTCCATGACCCAACATTGTTAAAGCCGTCCAGATACTTGGACGCGCTTAAATTAAGAACGAACACCTTCGGCATGTGAATAGCTCTAAAAAGAACTGGAAATGACATTGACACACAGTGCCGGAGGTGACAATCTCAATCGAGCCTATGATGAGAAACGAAATAAATACCAGGATACCGCGAAATACGTAAGAATAAAAACCAATAGCAGAACTGGCCGAGTGCTACCGATAGTGGTAGGGTTTCGGGGAGCAATATCCGCAGACACTAAAGAAAACTTAAAGACCCTGGTGCTCAACAAAAGCGACATGCTAACTGTCGCAATGATCGCCTTCCGGTCGTCAATTAAAATTGCGAATGGTTTTTTCGTATAGGTAATTTATTTATTAATTTACTTATTTAACTTATTATTATTTTAACTTACGACCGCCACAGGCGAAACTTATGCTTTTAAATCACAAGACCAGGCACATCGTGCTAGTGCATGTGAATCACTAAACTTAAGCATGACTAGACGGGCCATATGGCGACTGAATTTTATACATTTTACACTTTGACTGTGCCGAAAGGCCGAACCAAATTTTAAATAAATTCATGCTACTGACGCGACCGGGTAGGTCTAATACCGCATGTAGAATCCGGGGCGACGTCTCCGCGTGGCTTTCCCTGGATACACACTTCGGTGTGTGACCAAGCTCGCCTTCTGGAAGGGTCCCCGTTCCTAATTTTTCTAAGTCTGTAGGCAGATCCCATGGCAATGGAAAGAAATAAGGATCTCGTTCAAATTAGTTTTATTGTTATTGCTTTTTGTTATTACCCCATGAGGAGGTTTTATCCTCGGAAGTCTACCGGCCTTCCTTAAGAAGGTTAGTCAAATGCCTCGTCATCTAATTAGTGACGCGCATGAATGGATTAACGAGATTCCCTCTGTCCTTATCTACTTTCTAGCGAAACCGCTGCTAAGGGAACGGGCTTGGAAAAATTAGCGGGGAAAGAAGGCCCTGTCTTCTTTGTTCTGGGCAAGATGCCTGCGGCTAAGTACCCTGGAGTGGGTACCAGCCATGGTTGGATATACGCCGGGACGTAAGGCGGAGTCGCCTGGTGTGAGAATCCCGCGGGGTAGTTCCGAGTACGCCGGTGCCCCGTGCGTATGCGATGGTATACGACGGGGGTAGATAGGACTCTCGCAACGGTAATTTAAAGGGTAATGATTGCATCCCAGCGATGCGACTCTAAAATGCAGAAGCGATTCAGCAAAACTTCCCAGGCGGTAGCTGACGCCGTAAAGGCTCCTGCAAACTATGACGCAATATCATATTTCACTCGCGATATACGCGATCAGCCACCGAGAACCAAACCGACTAAGAATTCACCCGCTCACAAGCAATTTCAGCGGAGAAGGGTCGACGACATGCGTAAAGATAAAGGCGCAGTCATTGACGCCGAACTTTCTAGAGCTTTATGAGAGAAGCCCTTCCCGGGTGTTAAAAACGAGCAAACTGCAGCGGAGAGACTCGAACAAATCCATACATTGAAAGCCATTACCTTATGTATTACCACCAGAAGTATGGGATTTGGGTCCATCAGTATATTTTTAGCTATGGTCGATTTCAAAAACATTCCTGCTAGAGGAAATGTTACTCAATTTTATCGCGTTTCTTTGGCATTATTTGAATGAAAAGTGCAACATTGCCAACGGTCCATGCCAATGATAACCGAGAATCATGACAACTACCAAAATCTCCGAAATACACCTGATTTCATGCAGCTATGTCGATCGAGAGTTGTATTCCCAGACCAAGTCACCCGACCTATCAACGTCGTGGGTTCAATCAAAGTGTACGACAAGACACTACCCGCGTTTGGCAGCTGAGCGATACTTAGAAAATGGAGCATTTATTACACAGTCAGAAAGAATGGTTCTCTCCAATCTAAGGAAGACGGTCGAAGCATTGGCTAATCGTAACACGTCCGTAGAAATACGGAGACGTTTCTATAATAACAATCCAATTCCAGGGACAATTTGGGCTAATCTTATATTGCAAAACCCTGATGAGATAATTCCGCCGGATTATACATTCAATGATTTATCTGACGACTTCGGCGACGTTCAAGCCAAAATAGACTACCTTGCTCAAATGTGCCCGAAATATTTTACGGAACCAATTTCTTTTGACACCTAAGGTACTAAAGCACAGTTTTCTTCCTATGTGCAGAATGGTATGAGGACAAAAGACCGCGCCCCGAATGAAAGCGTTGATGACTATCAGAAAAGAATGCGGGTTGAGGAAGATATCGAGGACTCTTATAATCTCGAACACTTAAATTCCGCTGAGCAACTCTCAGGCACTCTTTGCCTACTCGGTGAGCGTCCAATATCAACTGCCGCAATGTACCCTGCTTATGTGGCAAGAGACCCCCGTGTATGTAGTCAAATGACGTCGCTGAGCTATCGAGTTGCAAGAAACACCGTTTATGCGTCAGTATAGTAGTAGCTACCGCTTGTAGGTTAGCGGAAAACCTACCCTCCTTAGCTTAGTGGATAGAGCATGACCAAACGAAGGTCAGGGGTCGGGTTCGAATCCCGGAGGGGGCTCCGGGCGGGAGTAACTATGACTTTCTTAAGGCGGTCGTGTGAGGTGTCGGGCCAGACTTACATCTGGCCTAGTATCCGAGACCAGCCTTAGAGATCTAGTTGATGGAGGCGTGATGCGCAATACACAGCCTCTCCGTCTCAAGTCATGCTTCTTATCTCCTTGTGGTCCCGCTGGGAACTCCTTATGCTGGAAATATCTGATGTAAAGTGCTGAATAGAGCATGGCGAATAAGGCGACCGGGCTGAACACCCGGTCGCTGAGGCGGAATCAGTCAACAACGACGATGACGAAGCCTCGGATGGGGGAACCGCATCTGGCTCCGCGCATTCCTTCAGGCCAAGACGGCCACGGACGCAAGCCAATAATGACGAACCAGCAAACTTAATGGATACGATTTTGGTTTGACCACTTTCCAGCCGAGAACATGCAATATATGTGCCAAGGCTGGGAAGGGTAATATATATTTTCTGTGGCTTGTCGATGAGCTTCGCCAATATCAAGAGGCGCACCAGCGGAGCTCTGTTATTCCGTTGCCGCCTGTGCAAGAAGGAATTCAGCAAACGACATGCCACAGGTTGCCATCGGCCAAAGTGCCCAGGTGTTCCGCCTGCAGAGGAGAGTCTGCGGTGCGAACATTGTGACCAGTGCTTTCTCACGAAGAGAGGCATGAGTCAATACCTGCGGCACCGACATCCGGCTGCGAGTAACGAAGCGCGGCGTTTCGCAGCTGAGGTCCCGATGGGCCCTCGAAATCCTCTTCCTCAGAAATCATGGACTGTGGAGGAGGAAAGGCTCTTGGCGGAACTAGAACAGCAGTTCCAGCACGAAAAGTTTATTGTCAAGGCCATTTCGGGGGTCCTTACTAATAAGACTGTTAAACAAATTCGGGACAAAAGAGCCGGTGTGCGCCGCAAGATGAGGAGACAACGGACGCATCTTGCGGACCAGCCTGCTGGCCCAGAGCAGGCTGAGGGAGGGAGTCGGGATCGTGACGAATCGGACAGCGAAGAGTGGGCTGACGCTTCCAACTTCATCCCTGCGTTATCTGTCGAAGAGGTCCCGACGGATACGCTGGGTGATTCCTTGAACGACGTCAATATAAACTGTGAAGACTACGACAGTTGGGTGCAAGGGGTCGTCAATAATTCATTATGCGACACGGAAGACGACCCTGCGGCGTTCAAGGAATTCACTCAAGAAGTGAATGTCCTTCTTTGCGAAGCTCAAGATGGAGCCGGTAGAGTAACACAGGACGGCATCGACAAGATCTATAACCTACTAGTATCGTCCCTACCGGCTTCAGGCGAGCTGCGAAGGAGGACCAAGAGAAGAGGGTCTGGCAAAAGAGCCTACCGGCGGTATCTTTTTGCCAGGGCCCAGGACCTTTACAAGAAAAATCCAGGTCTTCTTGCTAAGTATGTCCATAATGACATTGACCATTAGGTTCAAGGAGAATTACGCCTTCAGGTCGACTATATCTGTCAGATGTACAACATTCTATGGGGTGTTAAGCCGGTCGTACATCTGCCCGACCTGGGTGATCTGGAGGAATCTCTCCTCATCAGTGACCTCCTCACACCAATCACGTTTTCGGACGTGAGGAGTCGGATCACCCGAACCAAAACGGACACTGCTCCAGGCCTCGACGGGATAAGAAAGAACCAACTATCGTCCCGAGGAGCAGCGAATTCCCTCCGGAAGCTGTTCAACCGTTTAATGGTTACTGGGCGACAGCCTTCAACCTGGAGGAAGAACCGTACAATTTTAATCCCTAAGGAAGGTAAGGACGGTAGTAAATGCTAGAACTACCGTCCCCTTACTATCAGTTCACTGGTATGTCGATTGTACTGGGGGATAATCGATACCAAACTTAGGGAGCGGTTACATTGCACACCTCGTCAGAAGGGCTTTACTTCGGAGACGGGGTGCTATAATAATGTGCACATTCTGGCCGGAATCCTTGCTCATAGCATGAAGCAAGGAGGCCTGATCGCAGTGCAGCTGGATGTATCGAAGGCATTCGATACAATACCCCATGACATGCTGGGGCCTGCACTGCGTAAAAAAGGGGTGCACGAGCATGTGGTACAGCTCGTGTGCCAAGCATACCCGGATGTGCACACTAATATTCAGTATGGTGGGACTATTATTCAAGTCCGTCTCCAACGCGGGGTTAAACAGGGGGACCCATTGTCCCCCCTGTTGTTTAATCTGGTCATAGAGCCACTCCTCCTTGCGTTGGAGAAACAGCCCACGTATAAGATTAATGAGGAACAGGGGATATCCTATCTGGCCTTCGCTAACTATCTGATATTAATTGCCCGCGATGTACCACAGACCAAGAACCTCTTGACAATTACAGAAACATACCTAGCCGCCCTAGGTATGAAAATATCGGCACCAAAATGCGTTGCCTTCCAAGTGGTGTCGACAAGGGGTTCTTTTTACATTAAAGATCCAGGGCTGTCCTTTAGTGGTGGAGAACGTGTCGCGTGTGCGAGTGCGGAGACACGAATAAGATATTTAGGAGTATCGTTCACTCCATGGACTGGAATAGACCTCGGTAGCCTCCGCACCGAGGTAAATAGCGCCATTAAAAGGGCAAAGAGGTTGGCGCTAAAACCCCACAAGAAAATCAATCTACTCTCCACCTTGTCCCTCACTATCTTTACCGGTTGATCACAGGAGTGGCGCCGGTAAAGATGCTGAGACAACTTGACGGAGACCTTCGGGGGGCCGTCAAGGAAATCCTACACTTGCCAGCATGCGTCACAAACGGCCTTTTGTATGCTGGCAAGGGTTCCCGAAGCTGGAGACCACCTGCGTCAGCTCCAGCTTCAAGTGGGGGTTGTCATTCCTCAACAACCACGACCCTGCCATTAAAGCTCTCGCGCGAGCAACCGGCTTGGAGGAGAAACTAAAGAGTCAGGCGAAGGCAGTGCGACTGAACTGGCCGGTTACGTCGGTCCTACAGGTCGACAAATGGAAGGCAGACGCAAAAAAGCGAGAGCTAAAACAGTGGGGGGAGTGTACTGCACAAGGGAAGGCTATTCGACTCGTGGACGGGACATTGTCCAACTGAATTGCAGCAGTTAATTCCAAAAGATAAGGAGGTATCATTTCAAGTCATTCCAAAAAAGACAACCAGTTTCATTCAGCCTTTAGACGTGTATGGATTTCGGATTTGGAAAAATTTCGTGTGAACATTTTCGGACAGTGTAATTTTTCAAGAGATAGACATAAATTTGCCCGCACGCAATGAAATTATCAAATTACAGTCACTTACCCACAACCAGTTTTCCTCACCCAGATTCCGAAACCTTTTTAAATATGCTTGGTTTAAAAGTGGATATTTAGAAGTGCATCCTGGAGTCTTTGAAAATCTTGTGGATTTTTGTTATTTTAAAAATCAGAAACATGTGCTCACCTGTAGCGTTTGTGAAAAGCTCGCTTTTGTAAGATGTTCGTGTGTGCCGAGTACTTCTGTTTTGAACATTTTTACAATGAATATCATTACTGTTCTACGTATAATCTGTGAAATATAACACATAAAAATAGATTAGATTATAGATATAGAAAATAGACACAACAAATAAAGATATATTTCAAGAGAAACGTGTTTTAAATCTCCTATAGAGGTGAATTCAACAAATATCATCCGAAGTGTATTGAAATATTCTACTGAACAGAAAAAATACAAGAAATAAAATTATTATAATAGTATGAAACAAAATGAAACAAATGTTGAGTTCTGTTTAAAAAAGTACATTTCGGAAAGAGGTTCGGGCGATATCGCACATAGCGACGCCCCTGGATTCGCGACCACTAATTCGATCGTTATGAAACATAAAAATAATCGGGCAACTAAAAACGGCGGATTTCGGTAAACATCGCCTTGGCCTTGACTGCCAGCGCGAGGGCATCGAATTCAAGGTCCAGAAAAAAGTTGTTTGTCGAAACTCTAACGCCTGTTGTTCGATTAATTTAAATTGAAAATAACGAAACGAGAAACGGCGTTACGCATGAGAGTGAGAGAGAAAGAAACTTCGTCCGTGAGGTATTAAATACCGTGCGCTCACGGACGAAAAGAGATTCCGTTATCAATCTTCGAGTCGTGCATTGCGTGGAGTCGTCGCGAAAAGCCGAATATCGAAATTAAACGGAACGTTCACGGAGTGAAGTTTGTTCGGTCGAAAGGTACGTGTCGTTTACGATTATCGTGATCTCGCGCATCGATCGAAAAAGCGGAAGAATTTATAATTAAACGTGGTTGGCGTTTAATTATGAGATTCGTGCGTTTCGCGTTTCGCAGCTCCGTGACGTCAGTGGACACCCATAAGGTTCTTATGGTCCATTGACCCAAGCACCTGAATTCCTCTGGAAAAGAGGAAAGAACAGTCGATGATCTCCGATTTTCGGAGCTCGACAAAGGCGGTAATAATCACCTATTCTGTTCCGTGCATCTCTGCTGTCCTTATTCGTGAAGCATTAGGGGATGCACGCCCACAGAATAGCGTACGTCTTACTTAAAATCCTGCCCACCAACAGCAGGTGTATTCTAGTGGAGGATACTTCTCCTGTTCCCGTGCATCATGTGAAGATGAAATTCACGCACGGGGGTCTTGAAAAAGTAACAGAATACACTCGATCTGTGGATCGAAGCAACGATCGTTCCTTTACAGCTGCAAGGGCTATGATGCAATAGCTACGCCTGTCGCAGTGTCGGCCCGGCGGTACATGCACCAATAATGTAGAAACAATGCACAGAAGCCCCAGCGGCTATGTGATTGCTACACTGGAGGCACTCTGCAGTTTCTGCAGGTCCATGTACCTGGCCTTCATGGGACTACGCATTGCGTGTGTACTTACAACACACACGCAAGGGGAACGAACGGAAGAAGACGTTGTGTGTATCGCGACGGAATCGTCTATTTCATAGGCGAGTCGAATACACACATAAGAGAGTAGATCCTCGGTGTTTACCGAGACGTGGTCAAAACACACAGACACGTCGGGTCTGTATGTGTTGTAGCATCGTGATGCTCAACACTTAATCTCTTAACGGGATTAACTACCTTCCCAAAAAATCGTCGCGACACGGCTGAAC